>CM035807.1:25547481-25824981 GCA_020466095.1 Chlorops oryzae | reverse complement strand
TGCAACAAAATAGGAGCACAGCAGAGGCAGCAGTCCCGAAATCAACGTGCAACATCACTGATGCGTGCAACAAATTTCTGCTCCTCTCTTCTCACACACACACGTACAGGGCAACATAGGTACAAAGGTATATAATATGAAAAGCTGACAGTTAGACAGACAAAATCGGACGGACACAGAAATCAGAAATCTTGACGATATTTAGAAAATGCAAATTTCGTTAGCCCAATCCTCGGATTGTTCTCTTCTATTCATGATTTTTATTTTGATTTTTTTTTTTTTCGATTTCCTTTAGTCAACGTCATTCTGTGTGTGGTCCACGCTGGTTTGAAAGCCCCAAAAAAAAAAAGATAAAAAAAGTAGCCAAGCATTTGGCTGAATAGATGTCCGTATGAAATGACCACACAGCGACAGCTCAACTGGTGGGGATACTCGACGGTGCACGGCACGATGGGGTGGAGGCGGTGGTGGGAGAGAAAGCCAATGTCTGATTGCGCATTTGGCCAGTGGAAATCTTTATGCCAGTTGAGCCCAAGAGTGACACATGTCAGAAGCATAAAATCAGGCATAGCGAAACGTTGCTTAGCGTATCCGGAGCATAGCTCTACGTTTAAAATAGTTTGTCGGTCTCAGTGGTCAAGCGGATCAACTTTAAAAGCTATCGAAAACTTTTGAATAGCTTTGCTGGTTTTCAATATATCTCTTTTCGGTAGAGTTTTGTAAACAAAAGCCACATTTTTATGAGTCTAAGCCAGGCTCAAAATTAAGTTTTTTTTCAAAAAATTAGAGCCGCCAAATTTCAATAATGGGTCATTGGAAGAAACTCCTCTTATCTCTGCAACATCTTCTTTGAATGACCGAGGTCATAGCTTTTTACTTGGACTATCGCTCACTTGTTTTTAACCTTTAACCTTAATTGAACAGCACTCTCCTAAACAAATTATCTCAAAAACAAATGTAGTCAAGAAGCTCCGATCATGTTGTAACCCTGGAAAAAAAGAATCCATCCTAGAACAGCTGAGTGAGGGAGAACTGGTATGAGCCCCTGGGGCCTGCGTTTCGGGAGATAACCGCGCTGACAAAACTATAAGGATAATTGCATATTCGGGATCTAAATTTCTCATTTCTCATGACCCATTTACCTTGCCGAATCAGAAAGTCCATCTTTTCTCCTCAAGAAAGCCATTCAAAGAAATAACGCCTTTGTTTTATTATACCAAAAAAAAATCATCGTCATGATGCTCCTCCCAACACACAATTGCTCTCAAAGGTAACATTGATCACTCCCAGCTCCCAATTGAACTATCGCACCCCACTGTGTCGAATTTGCCAAACAAAAGTGGGATCATTCACTTACCTTAAGAATCTAAGGTATTAACTTAAATTGTTTCAATTATATGTCCACATGTCCCATTATCTCTTTGCTCACAGGCCATAACCGAAAATGCGAAAAAGCGAACCTATCAGCGCGCTGCCTCTCACAGGTCCCCCGATATACGTTCGGGGTCTCAAAAACCACCTTAAGCAGCGCAATAAATTATGCTACAAATGTTCCAATCCCTTTATTATTAGGTAATAAATCTCCATGGTTAACGTGTCCATTTACTATGCTCCGCTCAATTTTTTCTCCTCATCCCCCCGATGTCCTTTCCTCTCTCCCATAGCCACGCTTTCATTTGTGTTCGTAGCCATTGTAGTGTCCGAAAGGAAACGTCCAATAAATTGTAATTTTCGTGTGGCATTGTTTTCCAAAAGTAGCGAACGGCAAACGATTGAGCAATGCCAATTGAGTTTTTTTCTATTTTTTTTTTTTTTGGTTCTTCGGGTTGGGCGAGAAGAAGGATGAAGGAGAGGTGGAGGACATATCTATATGGGACGGCCGTAGCATCAGCACGCTTCAGATGATATTGCACCAATTGAGCGAGCTCAATCATCATCGTTTGTCGATATTTATGTGGCATAGGATTGAAGTTTATTGGATTTGTTTCAACAAAGTTACGCCGAAGAGTCCTCGTCCTTCTCGTCGTCCACGTCGTCGTCGTCGCTATCAATTTTAGGTTGATTGAGTTACGTGAACGGTATATTTGGGATATAAGTATTTATAAGGGAATGCGATCTCGAGCCATGAATGAGGCCGGGAGGTTCAGGTGTGACAATAATCGTAAAAAGTTCATGTTTAATGTTGGGTCATAAATTTCTGATTGGGTCGGCTAAGCCGAGAAAACGTTTGCCATCGTATTAGTAGTGGGCTTTTTTTTTGCTTTTGGAGGATGGAGGAAATTTTATTCGAAATTTTCTTTTCTATTTTAATTATTCTATAAGAAGATTTTCAATTAAACCCAAGCTCAAATCCATTTATTTACTTACAAAAGACAACATTAGAGCATAATCTACACCGTCATCGTCATGCTCCTCCTCTGTTGCTGCTGTTGGCTGGCTGGCTGGATGGCTCGAAAAGCTTTTACGCGTGTAAGAAAACACGTTCGAAAAACTTTTGTGCGATTTTTCTTTTGGGGTCTTTTGAGAGGACCGCAGTCGCTACTTCTAACAACCGCAACACACACACACACACACACACACACACACACACCAAGAGCAGCTAATTAACGTTAATTTATTAAATCAGTAAGTAAAAGAATGTGGCATTATCCGCGCACTCGCACACAATTAAAACAGCACAAACACAAGAAGGAGCGTCGTTTCTTAAGGAAGTGACACACCGTACCGCAGGATGAAAGTTTCTTCTTCTATGATAAAATGAATGGAATGCATGAGCGGAATTGTGAAGCAGGGAAGTTTGATAGAGCAATGTGTACACAGACACTTGAACGTGAACTCTCCTGCACGATTTTTGTTGTCTTTACTTTTCGTATTTGGTAAAGTGATTCTTAGCCGGAGCAGCATGAAAACCACACGCAGCAATTATTAATTCAATTATTTTGGCAGCCAGCAAGAAAAAGGCACCTAGCTACAATACAATTAAGACGAAAGCTATGTAATTAAAACGCATGAGGAGGATGAGGAGAATGAGTTGGATTATGATGTGGAATTTATAAGAACCGATCATGCATGGCCACAAAAGTCATCTATTCCGAATGCGTTTGAGTTTTACCCTCAAAACGATATTTGAACACCTATCAAAGATAATTTCAACATTTCAATAGCATCGCCCGGGGACACTTGGAATTGTGTTGCCTTGATTTTTGATTCTCCTATCTACTAAATCACGAAATACCAACGGATTTTGGCAACATTAGATATTGGAACCATCATCGTATCATCGTTGTCGTCATCGTCGTTGTCGATGATGCATCGTCATCATGTGCATGTGCATATGGCAAAGGATAGTGAGCGAGAGCCGGCCGCACTAAATCAGTGGCTGGAGTTGCATATCAAAACGATTTCGTGTGTGCACGAAATCGAATAATTACGAGAGCACAAACATCCAATGCGCTCTGTTCAGGTTTAATCAATTTATGGCAAATGGCTAAAAGCTCATGATGAGTTATTTTGAAATGCACACAAATCAATTTAAGCATTTCACATTTTGGGACGGGGCAATTGAAATTTTACCTCCGTACCGTACCACACCGTACCGGATTGTACCTTGTCATGATGGCAGCCATTCGAAGAGGAACGTTCGCTCTCATCTGCATTGGCATTTGAATTTGCATTTTCTAGAGATTTATATTAATTTACGATTCGATTTAAGCGATACAAATGTGATTCCGATTGAAACAATGTCGACACAATTGATTTGTAATTGCCATTTGATTAGTCAAATTGAGTGGTTCTGATAGTCAAAGTCAAAAGAGGGATGGGCGATTTTAAAAAGAAGGGACTTTGAAGTGCTGTAGACTCGAGGTAGCTCGAACATTATGATAAAGAGCCTTATTTGCTGATGTTTACTCAATATCTTTATGAAAACTGTCTTCCTGCCATACCCACTTTTACAAGTTTTAGAAATTACATTGAAAGTTTGAAGTTAAAATCAAATTCCCAATTTCATTGAGATATCTCGAAAAATTCCGATTTTAGGCCAATTTTTTCCGATTTTTGGGACAGACCCAAGTACTGGAGGTACCCTTAATAATGGACCGATCAAGAAAATTTTAGGAGAGAATACTTATGACTATAGAGCATTGTTGCCCAGCGTAGTACTCTTTCTTATTGCGCAGATCATTGCCGCTTATTGTTCCTTTCTTTTTGTTTTTCATACACATAGTTTGCGTACCTAAATGAGAAAATTTACTTAGTTGGCTATGAAAACGCACGAAACAAAAACTTCGTTCGTACACGTGGAAAATGAATTACGGAAATGCGGGGAAAAAATTTGTTTTTAAATATATTTTGCCAAACTCAATGATTACCATGTGACCAAAAGCCAAGAGAAACATGAAAAGTCATTATGAAAATTTTCATAGTTTATTTCTACTTCACGCTTTTTTTCAGTGCATTCGACTCGCTCAAGCACACATACAAATGAAAAATTTGAAAAATTGTGCAGGTAGTCGTGTTGGGCAGCACGACTAAAGAGGAAGAATCCATACCATCTTTCGTTCATGTCTCATTTGATTTTCAGGGGTTAACGCCCTTTTGCCACGCCCACTGTTCCAATTTGTATTTGATGTCCTTAAATATGTTCCAATGCCAAATTTCATCAAAATATGTCGAAAAATTTGATCGTTTTCATTACAGAACCTAATATTGAAGGTACCCTAAAAATGGTCCGACCGGGTCCATTATCGAACTTGTTCTTACTTATGTCCTCGCCAATTGGCATACCGAATTTCGTCGAGATATATCAGCTCCTTCGACAAGAAAACTGTATATAGACAGACAGACAGGCGGACGGACAGATAGACGGACATGGCATGACAGATCGAATCTCCTTGTGACGCTGATCATTTCAATATACAGTAGAATCTGGATATTACGAATCCCTGAAATAATGGAAATAGTGAACGCTTTTTTGTTACAGGGACTTTTCGAAATAATCAGGCCTTAAGAGAGGGGGTGGGAATTTTCGCCCGGGCCCGAACTTTCTGAAGGGGCCCACAATTAGCATGGGACTTTTTTTTATTCGGTCGCACATTTTTGTGAGGGGCCCCCGAAAAAATCCCCCGGGCCGCTAATTTATCTCTACGGGCTTATAAATAATGAACAAAACATTCAATCTCGCTAATACGAACAATCTGGATACAATGAACAGGACGTGCAAAAATTAATTCACTATATCCAGATTCGACTGTACATTAAGACGGATCGTTTTGTTCGACAAAAAAAAAAAATGAAAATTGCCCTAGTGAAATAAGATTCTACAACTTTTTTGGAGAAAAAATGCCCAGGGAACCATAGGTCAAACCCGAATTTTTTCTTCGGCTTTTTAAAAAGAAGGTCCATCTTAAATATGCCTAAAAGTATGCTACAAATTATTGAAATTTCTACCTATTCAAAAATGTTTTTAAATTGAATGTTTCTTATTTTGGTTCTTAGCATAACTTTAGGCATGAGAAATTATAAAATTTTCTTGAAAAATCTTCATAAATTGGCCATTTTAAGATAGTTATTAAAGAAAATATAAAAAATTTTCAATGGCTCGAGTTTTGAGGGACGTTGAAGTGATTGTTTCTCTGCTTTTTGAGATGTTTTCACCAACAATGATGACCAAAATAAGTCGAATATAGCATGAAAAACCTTTGTTGGCAAAAGAGGAAGGTTAAAATTCACATTTTTACTATAGTTTCTTTGGCATAATTATTAAGTATGGGCAACAGAATAATATTCTGCTAGGGAAATTGGAGGTTACAAAATCGATCCACCTTACTGTACATACATATTGTATGGCACACACAACCGCAGTATACCCTCGATACAAAGTGTGTCGGGTATAACATCAAATATATACTATTGAACAAATTCGATATATGAAACAAGGCCGGTTTTAATTAGTTTGAGTTATCGCGGATCCACTGTACATAGCAAAAGGTAAACAACGGTATGAGCTTTTTTTTAAATTATGAACATAAAAGAAAAATTCTTTTGAAGAAAAATAAATTTTTTGTAATATGGAAAAATAGGAACTTCTCAAGAGCGCTGCAAACTATGCCAAGCCAAGGCGTTGTATGCTCTCTCACTCAATAGAAACCCAACGAAGCCACAACACGTTGTGACGTAATTAAGAGGCCATTGTTTTACTGCTGACAAAAGTGAAAGATTGAATGACAGATAACATCCTTGTTGACACTTCAAAAGCAAATGCATACATGCATGTGTTTGTTTGTGTGTGTTGGTGAGCCTGTGCCTGTGCCGCCTCATGTCTACGCCTTTTTGCTTGCTCCGTAGAAGTGAACACAGCATTCGCTGACAAAAGCCTTCAAAGTCCTTCTCGCCTTAAATCGAGAAAGCAAGTGTGCTCCACGTTCGTTCGCTCGTTCGGTCGTTTGTGCTCGTGTTAAAGGCGCTAGTTTAGTGCTTCTTCTACATACTTGTGAGACATTATTCCCAATTTTCGAATTATTTTACCTCAAGTGTCGCGCGTCATGAATTAATTTTCTCGTACATTCAAGCTTTCAACACTAACGAAAAGCAATTAAATTAAGCATCAGCAAAGCGTTAGCGCCTTCAAGTATACCTCAAGTGTTTTGTTTATACTTCATACATGGCTGCGTGTGTGTGTGTGTGTGTGTGAGCGTACGGATATTTAAATGTGTTTGCCTTGTTTGCGGTTGTATCACTTTATTTTAGGCGGAAGGATTACATTAATATTGTATGCCGTTTAGAGGTTCACTTTCGTATGCTAAGCGTATGTATGTGTGGCTTCCAAAGTAAACACTTGAAACTAGCAACAAAAACAACGTAACTCAATGTAATTCATTAACATGTACTGGCAATATGTGTTCGTGGTCGTGTGAGTGTGTGCATATGTGCGTGTGTACTCTCACTTTCGGTTGGATAATTGGCTTCCAAAATACGTGAAATGAAATGCAAATGTGGCAGCATAAGTGCGTGAAACTTAATTGGCACGAGTAGTCGGAGAATTGAACTTGTTGATCACTCTCGAGAGGCTTATGTGAAACCACAGGTGGATTAGGTTCAATTACAAATGATGTTCTTGTTGTTGTTGTTCATTCGCAAAAACCTTAAGCTGAGGTCAGCTGTTTATGAAATGCGTAGATTTATCTTATTGGTATACTTTAGTGTACTCAACAAGAGGCAACGACAATTTTAGAAAATATTTTTGCGGATTTTGAAATAGAATTTTTTTGTTAATTTAATACAAAAATGCAACATTCTAAATTAAAGGCACCGTTTTAAAGCATCATTACCAAGTACGATTAGATCCTTTAAAACTACGCAATGGATTTTGATTCCGTTTTTTGAATAGATAGAGTGATTCAAGGGGAAGGATTACAATGTAATACATACATAGCATAGTAGAGAAACACGTTTAATTTTGGAGCTTTTTAATAACATGTCTTAAATAAACACATTTTTAACACATTTGATTCTTCGAAGGCGGAATGAAGTTCGCCGGGACTTCTAGTTTAAAATAATAATTCTAGTTTAAAGGAACTGATCTAGGGACGAAAGGAAATTATTATAAAAATAACAATCAAGTCTGAATAGTGTGAACCCCGGATAGAGCCTCGATAGTGTGAACAACCTAGATAATATGAACAAGTTTTCGAAAAATTAGTTTAACAATCGCGTTCTGGAGCGAACGAGAGCCCTATATTAATTGTCGAATAACTCGAAAAGTATTTGACAAATTCACTTCACATTTTCAGACAATCAGGTATATGAGTGTTTTATCCGGGAAATCAAATCCCTGTGGATTTATATTGCCGGGGAATTGAACTAGATGTGATTCAGATCCCGGTAAATACAAATTGAGAGTGAAAACTCAAATTATGGCAGCACCATTTCCGAACATGTTCGAACATGAAATGTCAAATATATTTCCATTTAAAGAATTTAAAATGCCGATGACAACAAGATTTTTGGAAAATGGAATAAATATAACGCATTTTATAGCGAATATCTTTGTTTGAAGTGTATTTATAGATTTGCAGGACTGTACTGCTCAAAAGTACACAACGGCAGCATTACGGAATCTTATTTCCTTCGGGGAAACAGTTTTCCATTCTAAAATATTTGGACTCTTTTTAAAAATCAATATTTGAGAAAGTAATTAAACGAAACAACAACATTTCTTCTTATATATGAAAATACTCAAAATCTTATTTATCAACGAGCAATTTAATTCAGAAAATTCATTTCTCAAGCGGAATTTCGAGGTTATTCAAATTCCCCTACCCCTTTGGCTTAAAGTACCTAACTTAACTTGCGAGAATAATTAAATTTTCAACATCGTATCTCATATAAATATACTAGAGAAGATGAATTATGTCATAGAAAAAGGGTAACTGAGCTCCATCGAAAATGATGATTTTAAGCAAGGATGAATGAATGCTGAGGCACCTATAAATATTAGTAAATTGGAAAGAAAATCTTGGCTTATACTCTGTTTTAAATGCTGCAAAATAATAACAAATAAAGGTATATGTACATATATTTGGCATATACTTCCAACTATTCGCTTTTTCAGCTCATTTGTTCAAAAAAGGGGGTTTGGCTTTCTGCCAGGCGCACCTATGAAACCAAAATAAAAACATAATAAAACACGATGCAATAAGGAAAGAAGCCGCAATTGCATAAACTAAAAGCCAGAGACGTCCTACAGCCAGAAAGAGAGAGAGAACGAGAGATAGAGATACAGACAACAACCATTATGTGGTCAAAAAGTTGAAAGAGAGAGAGACATCAGGTGTAAGCAATATATCAAATATGCACATATAACCAACATTTTAACCCTCACCATAAAAAAAAACCAGATATATCCGACGAATGAGAGTCGAAGTATTTAAAGTTCACTGCTAACATCAACCCGGAAAACGTCGGAAAAGCCGTGAAGCATAAAATATGAAACAATACGTGCGGAACAGGAATGCTAATGGCACCTACCGTAGTGTCAGGTGGCTGAGGTAAGGACGAATGTTATGTTAGAGCAACGTACAGCCACCTATTTCATGAGAGCTTGCCTTAATGAGAAAATAATGAAAATTGACGCAAGCGCAGTGGCAACAGAAAATCGAAAAGTTTGCAATATTAACAAAAACAATTAAATTATCTATAAAAAGTCAATTTTTTTTAGATATTCTATGTTCACATAGTTCTTTCCATGAATTTCTTAAGAATTTCTGTTAAAACTCAAATCAAACGATGCTTAAAGAAAAAGGCTCGCCCCTAATAGAGCATGACTCCGAAAAATCTCCGAAAATGTTATCCCAACTGTAAACGAACAGCTCGCTGTTAAGCTGGCCCCATCGAAGGATTTTAAACTTGAAACTTGAACAAAATCATTTAATCCACTTTTCGTTGTAAAACTTTGTTGCTCTAATAAATGGCCTTAGAAGAAAAAAATAAGTACATTGGAACTGATGAAAAGATTTTTTCTATCGCAATAAAAAAGTAAATCAAAATCTTATTAGCATAAATTGATCCAATCACTTCCGTTGACAAGATTAAAATATAAGAAACTTTATATCGTTCGAGAGAGCGAGAATATTCGCAAAGCCAGTCGTCTTTGAGTTAACGTACCTCTTGTAGCTTTTGCAGCAACCCACGAAACCAATTATTTATTATTATTAGGACCTCCCATACTTCATCGTATCGCGCCAACGTCGTCATCTTTATCGTTCCTTGCGCTTAAGTTTTTCAATTTCAGCGGAGACAGCGGCGCCAGTCGGACGCCATATTTGTATGGTCTATACTTATACCGTTGGGAAGTAGGCAAAATGGTTTCTCCTGTGTCTATTAGGAATCGCTGATGATGTTTCATCTCTTCCATCTGAAGGGCACACGTCGCGTAGCAAAATAATATGTCATCAAAATAAAAGCACGAAATAAACCAAAAAATAATCCGAAGCAACAGAAAAAATTGAAAGTGAAAACGAAAGGAGTTTCGCATTTCTTGGCAACTTGTGGAAACACGGAAAGCGAAAGTCAAGAAAAACACTCGGTGGGTGGCAGTGGACACCATAGTGTATGTACTTGCAGCCGATATGGTCACCTTAACCGTGATTTTGATTTCGAGAAATGTGAATGCCATGGTCACTTGTTTGAGTGTCCCGCTTAAGTATTATTTCCGATCGTAAAATTCTGTTTCGTATAAAATTTTTCGACCTTTGATTCATTACAGCTTATTTATATGAATAATATGATGGCACAACTTTTTTATTTCTTTTTTATTTAAGGCTATGGCTATTAGGGTGTCCCAAAAAAACTTTTTTTTCAAATTTCATAGTTGAACAAAAGCTTTCTGAAAGCTTATGGGTCAAAGTATTTTTGAGATTTTTTTTTAATTTTTCGTAAAAAGTTTCGAGGTTTCGCTAAGCGGATTTTCCTAAAAAGCACCGCTTTTCCAAATTTGTTTAGTAAGCTGCTTTATTAGCAATGTTTTTCAGGATTTTTTGGTACTAGTCGATGGAAAAGTATCTAATCCTTGTTCTCACTTACAAAAACTACAAAATATTCTACCTTCATAGGCTATTTAGGCGTCTTTAAAAGCGATATTTATCAACAAAATTGGCGTCACAAAAAGGAGGCCTCATAAATTCCTAATTTTATATGAAAATGTTTAAAAGTAGTGATGCAATTTCAAAGAATACGAATTTCTTTGTAATTTATTAAAATAAATAAGGATTTTACTCCTATAGTGCAAAGCAAAAAAATTTTTTGGGACACCCTAATGGGCATATTAATAATGGTCATAACTTTTTTAACGAAAAAAACTTTGTGTCCTATTTAATGAATCAATTTCTTTGATTGCATGAGGAATTTTTTTTTATTCTTTGCTTAAGTTTCTTAAAGTTTATTGCTTCACTGTACTCTAGGATAACGCCTATGCGGAGTGAAAGCCAAAGATTGAAGAAAAAGGGGAACAATATTGAAAAGAGTCGAACAGAAATTAGGTTTGGGAAGATATGCTTTAAGAGGGATATAATTTTTAAATCTATTGACAGTCACAATTGCTTTTGAGCTTCCAGATCCTTAAAGAAAAAATGCTTTTCTATCAAAATTGAATCGATGGACGGATGCTATACGGATTACTGGCATCCAGGATTTCTAAATTAAATACTTAGAATTTTTTCCGATTTTTTTTTTTTTCTTCTCCATATCTTTCAGTACCCGAATAGAAGAAGAGTCATAGCTTTCTGAAAAAAATCCTGTCTCTCTCATCTGAATTACACCTCCACTCCCAATTTAACCCTCTTTCCATATGGATTGTACCAAGCCTCAAAATATTCCATCGCCTCAGCTGCCAACGCAGAACGCAACACGCCCCAAAGCTCAGACAAAAACTTACATAATTAAGGCCCGTCTGTCGGCAATGCCACTCATTAGCATCATAATTATCATAAGCATTAAGAAGACTTAACTCTCAACACCTACTCTTCTCGAACGCGACGATGATGGCAGGTGGGTCTTACGAGGATGCCAAAAGTAGGCAGCTTTTGTTTTAGATCGCAGCAACGCGACATTGCCACATAATAAATTACCACAAACACGCTAGAACAGCTCCGTTGCCCCAGCTCCATGGATGGTGTGCTTAGCTCTAATTACAGCCCACAATTTGTGCGGTATGCAATGCATACTTGGCTGATTTGTGAGTCAATTAAAGTCAAAGGCAGGCGACACGGATCGCAAGGTGAGACCGAAACAAAACACATATGACGAAGACATGTGGGCGTGGCCGTTCTAAGAGGCTTAATGTTAAAGTTTCATGGATCCTTAATTTAGGTAGTTATCGCCAATTGTGGTTGGCTTTGATTTCAACAAAGCATGCTGCATTAATGCATTAAGTGCTTTTCTGTTGCAAATGGTTGCAGCGACAACTGCAGCCCATTATGGTTAGTGACAGTTAATTAAATTATTTACCACAGAATGCTCGTGCGGTCAAAAGTGCAATTGCTTAAGCGCAGTTTGCCGACAAGAGGTGCTTAAAGAACTGAACAAGTATTTTTTTTTTGTTTAAAGCGTGTCTGCTTCTGAAGCGCAATCCTTTGAAACTGTTTGTCATGGCATGACGAAGGCGAAAAGATTATTTCATACTTCTTGGCGATGAGCTGCGATAAAACAACAAACTACCCTCCGCATTAAGCGATGACTCTTCGAAACGTTAAGTGAACCACCCGACCGCCTCAACCTCGGTACTTTTTGATTTGTTGACATTAGAAATCAATTTGAATACTTAATGAAATTGTCGTCTTTTTAACTTTATGAAGATTAATGAGTGCGCGGAATACGCTTCCTTCGCAATTCTTATCTGATGCTTATGTAAATAGGTATCACCTTATGGCAAGAAGACCACCGAAAAAGATGCTGTAATTTCGGCGACGCAAAAATAGTCTTTTGTTTTCATTTTTCTGTTCGGTTTTTTGTCACAGCAACATCACAAATACAGTCACAAGTCACAGTCTCCGTGTCAGTCGCAGTCTGAGTCTCGGAGGAAGGTAGCTGCTTCGGTAATTGTTTTCATGATGGATTTTCAAAAGATTGAGCATATAATTAATTGAGTATGCATGATATTTTAATTGTAAAATCATGTTAATGAAAATAAATAGTTGGAAAGAGAGCTGCCAACTGTGAGCGTCGAAACTTACGTCACTAGCCAAAAAAAAAAAAAAATTAGATAAAATAACAAGCAGAGTAAAAGTCACCGTGGCATAGCATGGCGTCTGTGACATTAAATTGTACAATAATTTTCTATTTTAGTACCTTGCAAAAAGGAAATTGTGCTTCTTGCACAGTTTTCCAGACGATTTCACATAATGGTAACTTAATTTCGTTTTATTCGACTTACCACACTGCACCAAGGACAAAAGTCAAGCGCTGAACGTGGACGACTCTTTATCACGGGGCACTTGCATTTTCAATCAGATACACATCGAAAATTACACTCTACAGTCCTGTAGAGGGCTAATGACCAGTTCCTTGGACTGTGCGGGAATTATTCGTTCAAAGTATTTTGTGGAGATCGTAAAGCATTCGTTATTGCATTTTCTGTAGCGAATAAACGTAAGAAAGGTATTTTAAAAAGGAGGAGTTCGAATGGCAGTCTGCCGATGTCTTTGAGGATTTTAAAATGTCCAAGGAATCAAGACCAAACGGAAAAGTATAAAAGCAAAAAGTTTGTGTCTCGGATCGGAGTTTGCTTTAAAAATAAATATTTAAAAATTTAAATTTAAGACTCATCGATGGACTGTCAAGAACCATCATGATTATAAAAAGAGTTTAAAATGTACTCTCCCTTAAGCGGACACCCACGGAACCGAGAAATGGGTCCGCTTAACAGAGGTGTCCGCTTAAGAGGAAACTATTTGAGAAGCAGCGAATACTAGAGTATCCCCAAAAAGTGTCCTTTTAAGAGGCGTGTCCGCTTAAGAGGAGTGTCCGCCAGGAGAGAGTGCACTGCAACTACTTATGGAGCTGGACGCAAATTATTCTTTCCGCCGATAGGAAGCGTGTCTCATATTTTCAAAAAAGCCATCATACAGGTGTACCTTTAGCAGGCAAAGTTATAGCTACAGTTTTCTGGGACACGCAAGCTACAATTTTAATTGACTTATGCCAAAGAGGAAGGATGAAAAATAAGCAACTTCATCTTGTCTTGTGTTTCACGTGGTTGATTATCCTGCACTTTTTTTAAGAATTGAAACGACCATTCTGGTCGTGATACGCCTTGAAATGCTTCCCGTTCCTCCATATTATGCTGACCAGCTTCCCAATGAACGCTATACTTTCGGAAATATGAAAAAATGGCTTGGAAGATAAAGATTTAAAATAGATTTGAAAGTAAGGAGTATTTTGAGAGCCTTGGAAAATATAACAACAATGATAGCATCAGAAAACCCTAACATCGTTCAATTCTATCGATATCCTTTCGAGAAAAGTATCCAATTTTCAACCGATTTTATCAACCCATCCTAGTAAATATACAGGGTGCCCAGGCAACTTTATGCATAATTTTGATCACTTTAGAAGAGGACAAATTTTGTATAGAAAAATGAAAATTTTGTGAAAATTTCAACCCCCTTATTCAAAATTTTAAATTTAAACATTAGGGGTATTCACAAAGGCATATTAAAGTTTTAATGTGGCAAAATTGCGAAATCTAAATGATCAGTGAGAAACTTCATCAGAGCACGTATTAAATATCAATTGTAAATCACTTGGTTTTCAAGTTTTAACATTTCAAATCAATTCCTTAAAAGTACACGTCATTAGACATCTTAATTTTCCACACCTATTAAATTGAATTGTTTAAACATAACCCTAAATTTTCTCAATCGTATTCAAGTCTTAAATTAAGACGGTGGCAATATTAAGACACTATTTTCCGACGCCTTTGTGAACACCCTTATTGTTTAAATGTCATAGTTCCATACAAAAATTTAATTTAAACAATAGGGGTATTCACAAAGGCGGCGGAAAATAGTAAAGTCGGAAAATCAGAATATTTTATCTGCTTAAATAGTTGTGCAAGACACAGAAAATATTTTTAAATTTTTAAATATCTCGCAATTTTCCGATTTTCCGACATTCCAACGTTTTGAACACGCCTTTGTGAATACCCCTATTGTTTAAATGTCATATTTCCATACAAAAATTTAATTTAAACAAATTTTTAAATTTAAAATTTGATTATGTATGAATAAGGGGGTAAGTATTTTTTATAAGTATTTTAAAAATACATACAAAAATCATCGTTTTTTAAAGGGCAAGTGGTGCAAAAACAAAAAACATAGCCTTTGACATGAGGTATCGCATATTAAAACTATGCATAAAGTTCCCTGGACACCCTGTATGTAAATTCGTCTATGAAAATCCGACACACAATAATCGAAACGTATGCTTTTCTACCTCTTTCACAGATTCTGCTGCAGAAATTCTCTGCAATCAAAAACTAAAAAAAAAAGGGAGCATCAATAATCCATCGATGTAAAACACGACTTATTGAAACAAAGTATTACACTTTCCCCTGCCATGACACTACTCCATGAATTCGAGTAAGCCAGTCCTAATGGACTATTTCGAACTACAACTGAAAACATAAATCATACGCAACTTGAGTCCTGTAAACGGAAAAAGCATGCATGCAAAGCAATAAAGTTCATACTGGACACGATTTCAACATGGAGTTTCCCATCCCATGTACCGAGATCCACCTCATCAATATGGTCGGTATCCTTGTAGAGCAAAAAAAAAACAAAAGCAAAAAAAAATTATCACATGAGGACGGCAGACAACGACTGAACGTCTAAGTTCAATATCGACGACATCCGTTTGGCAAGCTCGAAGATAAACGAGCGCATACCTATATCCTCCGTCCTTCGCTTTCGTGCATACCTTTGGACCATTCACGTGGAGCATATGTCGTGCTAATATGCGAAGTTTTGCGCCTTTTCGGATAAAACAGAAAATTTTGCTGACCATTGAAGTGTTTTTCCCTTTATGTCACAGATAGCAGCTGTTGTTGTCTAGCTTTGCTTCATGCTGAAGTTGCCATAATACGAGAGATTTTTCGCAAAGAGATACTTTGGACCATGGGACACTGACGGACTGAGTTGCGTTATTGAAAAAGGTGCTACGTAGACAAAGTTTTTTGTTTAATATTTTCCGAAAAAGCGATAATATCGCAAGCAGATGCTCACAAGCATGAACATCCTTAAGCTTTAAGATTGAACTTAATTTTTTTTTACTTCAAATTAATCCACTCTTTTCAAATTGATTAATATCAGTGTGGGCAGGGGGCAAAGGGAGTCTTTCCGCGAGAACGACACAAAATTACACACATATGTATCTATAAGCTGGCATCTCAACAGGTTGCCAAACATCCAATTACATCGAAGCTGGGGCCGAAGTGGATTTGCCTTTTCCATCGAAGTGACATATTCAAATGAGGCGTAAATTCAATTATACGACACGTTGCAACGCTGTGCGGAGTGAGAATTTCATTGGATTATTGAACACGTGATAAAGCGTTAAAATGAAATTTACAGAAATCGAAAAAAAAAAATCTGCCTCTTTTTTTTCTTTCATTACATTTTTCGCATTTCATAGCAGAGGCTGTCAATTTTAAGTGGCAGAAAATGTGCAAATTATCAGAAACGCCCCGCACGACAATTTCGATTACAAAAAAAGTGAATGCAGGAGAGTAGGGGGAGTGTTTGTAACAGGAGTCACGCAGACGGACATTTGTAGTGAAGTGTGCGAGGCTATTGATATTCGTTGGAGACAGGAAGTGGGCGCAAAAAAGGGCGAAACTCACAAAGCTCCCGGGGGACACAAAAACAGTTTTGAAAGTTCTTTGACGAATTATCCTGAGCAGTGTTGCTGAGTGAGGTGACAAGCAAGGAGACAAGGCACGAGGGACGCCTGTCCAAAGCCCCGAAACCGGATTTTCTTTTCAAGGATCTAACCTCAATACAGGTTACTATTTACATTCAGTCGAAAATCATTGTAGCCAACTCTAAAACGTTTTTCTCTCCATAGCAAATCTTCTCAAGGCTTTTAGGCTACATTTTTAGTGCCCTTTCTTTCTTATGACGAATTCTCCCTGTAACGAATTTTGCTTCCGGTCCCTTGAAATGTCTTATAGAGAGTTTCGACTGTACTTTTGCTCACCGTCAATCAGCCTGTTAATAAGCATTGCTTAGGTTCCAACAAAGGACCTCCAACATGCTTTATAGTAAAAATAACTATCGTCTCTCTATCTCACTCTCTCTCTCTCTTTCACTCTCTCTCTCTTTCACTCTCTCTCTCTCCCTCGCTCTCTCTCCCTCGCTCTCTCTCTCTCCCTTTCTCTCTCTTTCACTCTCTCTCTCTCTCTCACTATGTCTCTCTCTCACTCTCTCTCTCACTCTCTCTCTCACTCTCTCTCACTCTCTCACTCTCTCTCTCTCTCTCTCTCTCTCTCTCTCTCTCACTCTCTCTCTCTCACTCTCTCTCTCTGTCTCTATCTTTCTCTCTTCGATTGATTACCAGCAACTTTCAGGATCGTTGTCTTCAACTCGGCTTGAGAACTTTGAATATATAAATTTTCGAAGATATTCTTTTAGTCTTCATTCCAGTTTAACTTAATAAAATTTTTGAAAAATCAGTCATAAACCTTAAAGCTTTCATAAGGACGCTTGCCACAATTGTGCTCTGTCATATCACATGTATTCGCACACTTTCGTATTTAGTCGCTGAGTAGACAGCGACAGCGTAACATCGCATGCTTATGCACAGAGCTAAATTTTATGAAATGAAATATATTTCATGATTTCATACGCTTTTGGTAGTACGCAATGCTTATTTTGTTACGCATCGATTAAAATTTCGTCCTTTATGATTACACAGAGAAAAAAATCAACCAGAAAACTGGTTAAATCAAAAGGAAAAACATACAAAACGGCTTCAACAAGGAATATTTTTAATTTTAACAATTTTTCTTGTTGAAAAAATTAAAAATTTTCCTTTTGAATCAACCATATTTCAGGTTGAATTGAAATGATAATTTTCAAAAATGGATTTAAATTTAAATTGTTGAACCAACCACGGACATAGTTGAAATGACAAGATATTTTTTAAAAAAATTTAAAAAAAAATACCTATACAAGAAGAAATGTCAAAAAAATTTAATAAACGTTCAAAGCAAATGGCCATAGAGCACAGCACTCTGCTGAACATGACCCAAAAATAGCCATCGGATGGACTTCATCCGATTTCGTCACTCCGTTTTGGTGACTGCTTTCGCAATGCTTAAAATAGTTCTAAGATGTATACATATCTTATATGTCTTATTTTATAAAACAAATGAGAATTATACCGAACGAAAAGAAATGTAATTAAACATATTTCCTTTCAATTCAACCAAAAATGTTGTTGACTCAACAATTTTCCTTTTGAAATTTTTGTTCTGCTCGAAAATCAAAAGGACTGTGAATAACAATGCGCCCTTTTAAAAAAATCATGGTTACGTTCGCTCAGTGTATATAACATACATCCTTAAAAATTTATCACAAGTCACAAAAAAAATAATAAAAATTCTCGCCTCGCGCAAAATTTCTGTCAGTGCATTCGTCGGCAGCAAAAACAAAAGTCACTAGTTTAAATCCTAAAAAAATTTAAACTAGGTTAAAGAGTATAAGTTTCAAAGCAGTACAAGATTAAGTTTAAATTTTAAATTGATAAAAGGCTCACTAAATGAAGGATAACATATCCAAAAATATGTATATCCTTGCACTTTTCAATGTTAAATCTAATGTAGCAAGAATAGGCCAACTCCACGAGAAACTGTCCCACCCGTGACAGCCATTCTGAGCAAAAATTTTGTTATTTCGGTGCTTAACGACTGCTAAACGTTTTAAGATTTTTAGATCCTAGAAAATCATTTTCTTTTTTTTAATTATTATCAGGGCTGGGCATGAGAGCTCCATGGAGCTGTGAGAGTAAAAACTTGTGTACCCAGCCGGAACTGTGCACGAGAGGTGCTCGAATACTTGCATAGCACGAAGTATGATGTGCACAGCACGCGGCTAATATACCATATCTGTCCACTTTTCCTAATACATGTCCTAGGATGTGCCGTGGTGTGAAAACTGGGTTCACTGTGTATAGCATTGGTATATTGAAATAATAAAAAATACCGGTTTAGTTCGCTTCGTTCCATACACAAGCTATATACCGGGTGTATGACATTGTGCCCAGCTTGTGAAATAATTTGAAAACAGTTTTTCTTTTTTATGTTGACCTATCTACTTCTTCATACACTTCGTGCCCATATACCACAACACCCGGCTGGGTAGCAACACAAAAAGCAGCGACAGAGAAGAGAACGAAAAATTTAACAGTGAGAGAAAATTAACCAATCAGAAAAGGCTTTAGGTACATTCTAAAAATTTAGAGCAAGCAAAATGTTTTAATCGTAGCATGCTTGCATAGTTCAAATGAAAAATATATCGAAGCGAATAACAACGTGTTCAATAGACTGCGCGCATTAATTGCCAAATGCATGCATATTACACAGATTTTCAAAAAATTAAAGATTCAGTTGAGCTTTTTAAAAATCCTTTGCTCTGTTTAATTTGAAGCTGAGAAGGCTCAAATGGAACTAAATTCGCTTCAAAGAGATGCCCTGCTTCCTCTTGTTCGAGGCCTTGAATTTTGGTGTCATATTGATAAAAAATAAGTACCCGTTTCTTAAATCAAAAATATACCACCTTTTTTCAATTTTTGGAACAACGTACGCATGTGAGTCAGCTTTCTCTGACATGGCTTTTGTAAAAAACAAGTTCAGAAATTCGTTAACTGATAACCACCTTGAAAATCTTTTGCGTATTAAGACTTCAAGAGATGAAATTGATTTGGACGAACTTATTCAGTTTTCAACATAATTCAGAAATCTTGTGCTTTGCTAATGAAATAAGTTGTCTTCCACCCTGTCTGCTATTCGCCGCATTGAAGTTTCATATTTTTCAAAAATTTTAAATTTCCAAAAAAAGTTTCTCAGTGCAGAGTAAAGCGCAGGCAGCACACACACAAGCAAAAGCTTCAATTTAGTGGTTCCCAGCCCTGATTATTATGAGCTAAAACCTAAAAAAATGAGTGTTACGGGTGGGACCGTATTCATGGAATTGCCCAATATTTAAATTAATTTGATACAATTTGAGGTGCACTCAGGTCAGGTCAGATTAGAGTCGTGTGGCTGCCACCAAGAGAAGTGACGCACCTAGGTCCCTCATCGGCCCGTTGTGATACCACAAGGTAAGTTAGGCAATACAAACGTCCACTACCGAACTGGTTGAACCCAGAGCCTCTCGCATGTAAGGTTGGACTCTCAAGCAACTACTCCACTAAACTAGGTTCTTTAATGTTTTTCTTTTATTTTCTAGAATCAGTTGAAAGAAATTGAGAAATTCAAACGCGTTGAAGAAGGTTTTTAAAGCGATCGAACGTGTCCCCCGCAGTGAAGACATTAAATTTTTAGCCATCGTCTATTATTTCAGTAAGCAATAATCTTTGAAACGATTTTAACTGCAATGTCATAAATTTTGCCATACGAATTGCCTCACATGCGGCGTGACTGACAAACAAAATTGACTTTTCTTTTTATATCCTGCAATGCAAAAATGTTGGGACAAAAAAGCTAGATTTTTCTAACAACGTCAGCGATGAAAACAAAAAATAATACAAAAAAACCAAAAAAAAACAAAAGCAAATATGAAAAAAGTGCACTTTTCGTCGACTGCAATGGGACACATCAATTAAATTTTATTGTTGCAGTTGTTAACACGTTTTCGTGGCCCGCAAAAAAAGTCAGTGAAAAAAAGTTGTCACACTTGAATGTTCCATAGAATTGCATCAAATCCTTGGAATTCTAGACACACAATTTTTCGGTTGTTGTATTCACTTTTCTTTTATTTTCCGTTGAGCATTTTCCGCTAAATTATTGGCGCTTGCATCGTAAATTTGTCTATGAATCGCCTCGCAATCAAACATTTTGGCACCTACTTCCCTATTTGAGTATTTAAAGCGCAAAAGTTAACGCATAAATCTGCCGCAGTTTCGTTGGCGATAAATTTCCGTCGAAAAGAAGCCGAAGTAAAATCAAAAAAAAAAAAAAAAAACGAAGGGAAATTGCAATAAAACGACGTTCCCAAAATATAAATTTATCTCTAGTTCAGTTCGCAGAATCGCTGGCTTAAGGTGCAATGGAATCGTTAATGGCGCAAAAAGCATCTCGTGCTTAATTTAGGCATGCAATTCATGCGTTCACCGCGCATTCCACATGAGTGCACCTCAGTTTAATGCATTCACCTGTGAAAAAGCCGCCAATTGACGCCACCGGGGAATGCGATTTAATGGCCTGGAAATGATTTATGCCACAGGCAAATGTGTTGGACATTAGCGGAATTTATAGGTCTACGCCGACAGGTAGGGAGCGGAAATTGAAAGAATTTTATTAATAAAATTTAAGAGGGAACATTTTTGGGGAAAAATTGCGGTATTTTTTTGGCGCAATTTTAAAGGAAACGAATCTACAGAACGAATTTGAGCCAATAAAGTTGAATTATGTTGGGGTCTATCGTCTATAATGGATGGTAAATATAATTTCTTTGGTGTATTTTGATATGAAAATATTCGGACCGAATCCCCGGGGAGATTTTTTCGTGCGGAATTGAAAAAAAATCGGCGTTTCTATAGGCTTATAAGCACACTGAAGAAGTGAATATAAAGGAATCAAGACTTTCGAACATTTTTGAGCAAAGGTCATCACTAGGGCAACAGAAAATATTTAAATTCAACACCTAGATGTATGCTTTTAAAAATTTCATATCAAAATATAATATGAAAGCATTTACCTTAAGAAGATTGAAACAACTCCTTAAATCCGTGCTTAATGTGTTCTAAAACAGGCAAAGCTGCAATAACGAACAGATACAAGTATGTATCTGAGTACTCGAAATGTTCTTAATACTTATAAGCATACCTTAAGGTGATGAATTTAAATATTTTCTGTTGCCCTACCCTGCAGTAATGAGTCGCTGAATTTCCTAAGAAGGACTAGCTTTTGACCGGTCCAAATCCTACCGGTTATATTATGGCAGATCGCTCCATCGCATTCGGCTAGCCGGCGGTCGGTAATAATCGGGTTGGTTTAAGAGTAGCCTTTAAATGACACTTTCATCAACTTAGAATATATATAAGAAATTGGTTTTTTACTTTCTTTTTTTGACTAGCCTAAAAACAGACAAAAATTTCGACAATTGACCAAAAAAACGGTCAGCCGTTTTGCGGACTAGTCCCTCTCCAATGACAGACCCCTTTTAAAAAGGTCAGTCGAATACATTAGAAGTGGAGTTATGAGCGCACTAGACTGGTAACATGAAGGACTGACCGAAGGCTACACTTGGGTTAGTCCATATTACTGCAGGGTAGTCATCACATTTTTTCTTTTAATGACACTTAGAATATTTCCCTTGTCCACGAAGATAAGTTTATAGGGAAAAAACTCCAGGGGAAATTTTTATTCAGAAGAAGCCTGATTAATTTCTATTGAATATTGCTGCGATATATCGAACTTATCTTGATTTAGAGCTTTGGCATCTCTAAGTGTAGGGCCCCACCCAGATTTTTTGTCACTCTGGACATAAGCTATATTTTCCGCGCCTATGATCTACGTGAAATCGCCTCCCCTCACAATTCCGCTCTGGGAATTTACCCGGATTTCCCCTCCCTAAATCGGGGCCTGCTCTAATCGTTAGAACATTAATCAAGCCCTATGGAATACACTCACGATCATGATGCTCCAAATTGATATGAGATTATGTTGATGAAAATTTTATTGAGAATAATTTCAAAGTCCACTTTTAAAATTCTTACACACTCCAATTATTTTCAGGCTCACAGCGGTTGCGGAGTTGATGCGACGCAGCTTACGCGCTATTGGAAATAGAGCTTTTGTCGCTCCCATCTTCATTTAAGCTCGCATGAAATGAAGTGCATCACTAAAGCCCTCAAATATTGTCTTTTAAAATAGATCCCATCAAATTTCCTGCCTTTAATCTGTTATCCTTACAAATCACTTTCGACGAAATCCGGCAAATTTCTAACACACGAAATCGACAACGACGATGACGACGATATGAGGTAATTTAAAAATCAAACGTGTCGCACGGATGTCACACATCGCGCGACATCGTATCAGAATCTATTGGCATCAATGAAAAACACTCCTCTAAGTCCTCCCTCTCTGCCTCACTCACACTCGCATACACACATTGGGCGTTTATGTTTGAACAAATCCTTTCAATTGCGACAATTCACAAGGATAAATAGGATAAAAATCGAATTTAAACGGTAAACAAATTTTTGCGATTCCTTGTTGACAGAACTTTTCACTTACGACTTTGTTGTTGACGATATTGACTAAGAAGCACGACGACGGCGACGATGCGAACGCTATGGACGACGCGAACGAGGACGACACTGGGCGATATTGGAGGAGTTTAAGTTGATTTTCGCAATAATGCTGACATAATGCCGGTAATATTGGGAACCGTTTGCTTTTGATAAAATGCGAAAAATCAACGATGAAAAAATAGGGTTGTTGTTATGCGTTGCCAATTCAGCATCGATAAGCTCGGGTGTAGAAAAACATTTGCATAAAATATAAGATTGAGAAGAGAGAGAGAGACAGAGAGAATGGAAAAAATTTCGAAATTTGTATGCAATTTTTATGGCACGTGGTGCTGGGATGAGGGTTGAAGGTGTTACGACTGCCCGCCTGCTCAAACTTAAAGGTGTCTGTGAAAATCTCTTCTCGAATTATTTTACATGCTTGATGGATTTCCATTAAAAATTTTCTCTACTTCAGTATTTATCTTGTTTGTTTATGTTGGAAATTCGAAAATTTTGTTTTACCCAAGAAGCAACGCCGTACAAACGTAAAAAGTGATCTATGCCACCGAAACGAATTGAAATCCAAACGAAACCACAAAAAGAGATTATGCGGAAATTATATTTTCAATTTCATTTATTTAAGTTTTACGTTACCACATGAGCACGTAAAAGCAACGAACATATCCTGTTTGAGAATTGAAATCGCATGTGCGTGTGTGTGTACATGTACATATGTGTGTATGGGTTTGCTTGTCATGAATATCCTTGGAAATTTGGTTGCTCTGAAAGGATGGGTAAGGCCTGGATGCGGTTACGCGTGAAAGAGTTGCAGAAAAAGATAAATTCCGAACTAAACTGAAACTGTGAACTGAAAGTGCTTTCGAAAAGATTTCGGATATTCTCAGGAACAGTAGGACAGACCATCAAAAAAGGCGGAAAAATAATTTTCAAAACGACGGGATTTAAGCTCAAAGTTCGGTCGTTGCGAGCGATCGATGCTTTGCAGCGAGACGTTGCGGATATATTTTGCGTGACGTATTTTAATCCCCAAAAGTTCTGCGTGAACAGATGATCGCATAGTTTCGCTTCTAGAAATTCAATATTTGAACCAAGTAGGTACCAGTCTATATTTTTCTTAAGGTACATGAATATTCTAGAGCGAGCAGAATCTCCCAGCACAAATTCGGGGACCATTAATTATAGCTGCATGCTTCAAATTGTGGATTAGTAGTCACAAACTTTTTAAGTCAGATGTAGTTTCTGTATTAGGATTTTTATATAATTTGGTTTAAAAAGTAGGTACCTAATAGCTAGTACTCAAAAATCTTCTGCCAAACTGGCTCGCAATGAGAAAATTCAATTTTTTGAATATTTTTAGCTACAACGCGTCGTCAGTTACTTTGGAATTTTAGCCGCATGATTGAATTTATTGAACTTGTTTTTGCACTTATAGGTATGCGTCTCGCCTCGGTGTCTCGCGTCGGGCTTTCACAATAGTCGGATTCAAGCAGATGTGCATTTTTTGCACCCTCGCAAATTTTGCGTTTGTACGAATTTGTTTGTATGAAAAAAAAAAAAATTCCGCGGCCGGGCAAATATTGCACATCGATTTTGTTGGGAAAAATTTGCGCCATGCTATCGCACAAGTTTTGCAATCGTCTTTCGCAGGGTCGTTCATAGAAAAGGGCAAAATTTGCACAATTCAATTCCATAGCTTCTTGAATACCACTAATATTAAGCTGGGATCCCACTATCTGCGCAAATAGCACAATCTGTGGCAATTTTTATCGGGGCAGATCGGCACCAATTTCAACAATTTTCACAATCACTGTTGAGGCTCAGTTTATCGTCGCATATTTCTTGTCAAAAAGATATCAGGGAACTATGCAATTGGGACAAAAATCGTTCAAGCAGATCACATTTATCAGCATCAGAGTCCAAAAATTGTGTTCACACTATCGGCGCTTTGATTGCGCCAAATATCGGGGCATTGCGCAGATAGTGGGATACGGGCTTAAGACATTTCAATAAGAAAGCATTTTTTTGGATGAATCGATTAATAAGAGATATAGGTAAATATCTGAAACAAAAATCACAAAATATCCACATACAGAATTTAATCATTTCCGATGAAAACGACTACATCGACATATATCGATATGGCCGACTTATTCAATAAATATGATGGGAAAAATATCTATGAATTTTATTAAATCGGTTCAAATGATGTAGAGCTAAATGCTGTATTTTTAATGATATAACATATCAATATCTCCCTAACTCTTTGGCTATAACGCATTCAACACGAAAGTTTGAAATCTACGAAAGAAAAATCTCTACAAAAAATTCGAAATTTCCCACTGTAGTTTTGAAAAGGCAAACCTCTTATAAAAATAAAATTCAAAAAATATTTAAATAAAAATAAAATAAAAACTAAAAAAAAGAAATTATCAAATTATTCATTCACATTTAAGTTTCAGCAGACAAACCTACAATCGAAAGGATCACTCCGTATTAACATCTGTATATGTAAGACCTCCCACAACAGTCGTGTTTACGTAAGAATATTCATTTCACACCACCGAAAATTATTTTGCAGCAAGTTTGAACTTAAGCTTCAAGGAGTTCTTCCGAGAAACGTATGAAATAAAATTTGGCATTCATGCTTTTTCGCCAAGCTCATTCAGACGTGGGAGTAGGAAAACAAAATATTTGCTACGTGCAACTGATATGGAAAGAAAACTCTTCAAGTTTTCTAATTCAACTAGTTTTACATTTCGAATTTCGGATTTCAAAGTTCGGAAAGTGCTGCTGCTGCTGCTTCCCACTTTTATGCAATATAAACAGTATTAATTTCGACTTAAATGGAAGAAATTCTCACAGAGTGAGAAAGAAAACAAAGTGAGAGAGGAAGAGAAAATGATAGTAAAATTTACTTTTATGTTTTTTGATAAAACATTCGAGGAAAAATTATTGTAATTTAATTAATGCGTCTTAATTTTGTGAACATTGCTTTGAGAAACGTCGTGAAAAGTTTATTCGCGCGAATTAAGCGATTTACGCGCCTCCGCTCCAAAAGGAAGCCATGTGAATAAACAGCAGATTAGAAAGTAGTTTCGATTAGCACCAGCTCAAGTGGAAATAGTGAAAGAAATAAATATACAAACGAACTTGCTCGACTGAGCAAACCAACAAAAACAAAGTGTGAGAATGTAAATGAAGCAACGAAATCGTTGAAAAAGCTCACCTTGTACCCGAACGCATTTCGATGCTATTTTTACAAATGTCTTCTTTCAACACCTTAGGTCTTTAATTGTATTTAATTTTGTGATGCTATGAAAGTTTTTTGTTTTGTTGCCCTAAGAAGTCAAGATAAAACAGGGGCACAAGTAGATGTAGAAGATGTAGAAAGATCGAAAAATCTTTGTATCAAATAATATCAGGAAAATGTTCTTAATATATCAAGAGATCTCCCTGAAGATTTTCTAAGAAGAAAATAATGCGATATAGTGAATTCTGTTTAGTTGAAAAAATAATAAGAGTAATCAAGACAGCCAAAAAACAGTCGAAGGAGTCAAAAAAAACCACCAGTTTCCTTGTATTAAAACTATAAACAGAAAAAATGTCCGCCTAAAAGATCTCTTATTTGTGCTATCGTCACTCCTCATTGTAGGTACTGAAGTCATTTTCCATCTCACAGGTACTTTCGTGTTTCGAATTCCATCGGTGCTTTTAACCGGCCATGACTTCGACATCTCAAAATCTCCATAACTCTTAAAAGTCTGTTACCTCAAAATGATCTCATTTTAAAAGCCCTTTTATAGCCTCTTCAAATTCTTCTATAAATTCACTACACCCTGTATAAGAGTAAACAAACAAAAATAAACAAATTCGAATTCAATGTCCGAAAACGCAAATTCTTAAAATGTTTTCACCCAACAAAATGCCGTTAAAAGCACCTTTCAGGTGTCGCCTTCGGTTGTGTTATATGTCAAGTTGTCTGCCAGCTGTCGGCCGGTCTGTCTGGCCGTCAGTCAGCAATCAAAAGTATAGAAAGGAATTTTAATGTTGTTTGTAGCTTGTCTACATAACAAATTGGCACAAAACTGTGAAATGCAATCTGTTGCCCAGTGTCTGTCGATGTGTTGAAAGTGCCAATGTTCGGCCTGTCGAAATCAATAGGCGCAATGTCGACGATAAAATATTCGACTGCTATTGCTTAATATCAATGCTTAATAATATTGCTTAAAAATATTCTTACAAACGAAAGACTCACCGATCGATTCAACCCTTTGACGTTACGTTTATGTTATTATAAGCGCCTTGTTGACTTTTTGCGTTTTTGAACTTTCCCGCATTAATCACTTTTTCTGGTTTTACGGCGAAATTGTAGCAACTGAAAGAGGTTTGAGTTACTTATACAGTGTCGCTGTATGAAAATAATTCTATTCTTTTTAGCACAGAACACATGAAAAACTCTGTATGGCTCGAATATGGCCTTGTCATCATGTCTCTGTCTCGGCATGATTTTTACTTCTGGTCTTTTTCCTTTTCTTATTCTACAATAATAAATCTACTTACAGCGCTCCAAAAGGTGCTCAGTCCTTAGCGTACATAAAGCACTGCAAGAGAAGAAACTTTTTCAACTTTTTGGAGGATTCATTGTGCGTGTGTGACATCTTAACTTACTTTTACCTCCACTTCTTCTTCTACTTCTCCTTCTCCTTCTGCTTCTGCTGTTGTTGACATTATCAGTTTTGAGTTGATTTCCCAATGTCTGACTTTTGTGTCTGCTTTTGAAAAGTTCGCTTAAGAGTACATCTGTATACAACAAGAAGAAAGTCATCAAAAAAGACTTTGTCATCATCATAATTATCGTAGCCATTATGTATAAGTTAAGGTCACATCAAGGACATGTGACGACTCTTCAAAATGGATATAACGTTTCAAGTTGGCTTTTAAATGCTTAAAATATGGATTATGATGTATTTATTAAAATCGTTTTTACGAAAGCACTAAAATAATCTCGAATAATCTCGAATCCAATTGGAAAAGTAATTACGTCCAAACTCTTCAACAGCTCAAGTATTAATAAGAATGTTGCCAGAGTATATTTGCAGGAAGCGGGCTAGCAGTAGATTTATTAGTAGGAGAGTCTAAAATAGGTCGATTTTGATATGTTTTATAGTACCTAGTAATATGACCAACTTACGGAGCTGGAGGCTCTGGGTTCAATTCCCCAGCTGAGGTGGGGTATCACAACCGGCCAATGTGAAGGCTAAGGGTACCTGCACACGAGCGCCAAGTCTGTGGTGCGGCGCGTTTTAGTTTTAGTATCGTTTCAACCATGGAAACAGCATTAAAGGGTTAACGAACCTATTTATAGCGAACAAAATGTTGTCCCAATCCATATATTACTATAT
The DNA here is from genome assembly GCA_020466095.1 of Chlorops oryzae. Taxonomy (NCBI): domain Eukaryota; kingdom Metazoa; phylum Arthropoda; class Insecta; order Diptera; family Chloropidae; genus Chlorops; species Chlorops oryzae. The sequence continues at coordinate 25,796,545 of CM035807.1, read as the reverse complement.
GTGGCACTCTACAACAACTATGCCTGTTGAGTTGAAGTAGGCCCCCGTTGCATGCATTCTTATGGCAAAATCAAAAACGTAGCACGCCCCCGAGAAATTCCGGGTCCGGTCTAACAAATCTTTTTAAATCTTGTAACATGTACCAAAATGTTTGGTATAGTTCATATACACGTTAAAGTGTTCGTCAAATATTGTTTGTTAAAACTCATTTTTTTCGACTAAAATATGGTTTTTATATAATATCAAAAATCTTTACGTGAAATTTTCCTTTTGTTCTTCAACAACGCTAAAGAAGAGCACTCATGTGTCGAATATGACCGAATGTTTGTTTACAAAACAGAACAGCTGATATGAACTATTCAGTGATGTAGAAAAAATTCTAGCTCGATACCAAACTAATGGCTCAAGTACTTATAACAATTCATGCTAAAATGAATATAAAAACTACTTATTTTTCGAACTCCTCTCTTGAAAAGGGCACAGTATTGCATAATCTTTCATCAAAAACCTAAAAGGTTGTATACTAAAAAGAAAATATTAAAAAATTTCAACGCAAGAATGCTTAGTTAAAAAATTGAGTGAGTACTCAAAACATTCTAGCATCACTAATTCGGTTGTTGTTGGGAGTGCCACATATAGTAATATATGTCCCAATCATTCAATGTTTCATGCAGAAAAGGGTTAACATAACCCTTGGACACGAAAAAAATAGAAAGAGGGTTAAAATCGAATTAAAAATTTTTTGTCGAAAATATCGTCCATCTTCCCGAAAGCGGTCCTTTTATAACGTTTGTCGCGATTTTTTTCATTTTTTACATCCATGAATACATGCAACGAATACTTGTAAAGGCTTCCATTCATTTCTGTGTACTTTGAAACGCAACGCGCCGCGAACAACCGCTCGTGTGCAGGTGCCCTAAGTGTCTCAACCTATGGCGGCATTCACACTAGCCAATGAACCATAGTTGTATATATATGAGTAAGTTATTTAAAGGCAAATAAGAGAATTAGTAGCTGAATTTTGTAGTACATACTGGCAGTCTCTTTTTCCACACAAATTTCGCTCTTGTGACTTAAGATTGATATCAGAATCTCGTTGGTAGATTATCAATTCAGAACAAAGAAAATAATAGTGGGACTCATGCAGCTTCGCAAATTTTGGGAAATGAGAAATTTGTCACGCAACTGTACAAATTTATATGGAAATTTACGATGGGAAAAGTTGCGAAGGCATTTGCGAAGCTGCATGAGTACCACTAATGTGAAATTGTGCGCAAAAATTGACTTAAATTTTTATATATATTCAGAAGACTTTTTATAAATCAGAGATAAGTTTTAGACCCCCTCCTCTTTTTGGATAGATGATACCTGGGCATTACAGTGAACATATACTCGTAATAAGCAATTTTTATGACTAAAAAGACGACAGTCGACTTTTCATTGAATTAAAATGTAAATGTCTAGACTATTTGTGAATATTTTGACTGCGGCTCGGTTGTTTGAACTAATTCAAGCACTTCCCATTAAAAGTGAAATGGCATTTTAACACCTTTACGGCATTGCAATAAATCAGTTTGGGCGTATTTTTAAAGTTATACAACAGAAAGTTGCTAGAAACCTAGGCTTCAATTAACAATAACATATTGTTGTATCTGAGAGTTATTTAACCCTAGAAAGTACTAAGCTTAATGTTCAACTTTTCTAAAAGACTTCAATTTGCGAAATTATACAAAGTTACATGCGGCAGTTATTATTCTTATAAAAGCTTTAGTTCATTTATGCTTTATCGTTGAGTGCTATTTTAAACGTTTCAAACAAAACGCTAAGAAATGGCTTCAATACATGTTTTGCTTGGATTTGAACGTTACAATGACCAAAGTCTAAAACATTATCTTGACGTTAATTAGGACTTATTTTGTATTGGAGATAGTTGTTTTACTTCATTAATGTTGTTCTCAAGGTATTTTCCCGGTTAGACGAGGCAATATTTTACGCAATGTTTTGTTTTGTTACAAATACCCAAAATGCAGTAAATGTCCGATAAACTGGTTTTTGATAATGGAATGTTTAATTTGGACTAATGGATTATTTTTTAACAAATAGTACAATTTAAAAAGAGTACTTGCTTAAAAGTAGTACACAGATTGAAAAAGATTTACTTCAAAAAGTACGTGTAATATGTCTACGGAAAACTGCTTAACCTCTTTATTTCAAATGCGTAGTTTTAGCTTCAGATTTTGCAAGCGATTCATTCTTGTTTCAAAAATGAAAAATATACGCTGTTCCTTTTGTTTAATTCACGTTTTAAGCTTGGAATTCAAAACTTGCTTTCAAAATAAAAAATTAGTTACAAATGTTTTAGTTGGTCTTATTGTACGATCTTAGGGAGCGCAAAATATGAATTGGCGGGAGGATATCGTGACGTTTTGTCAAAGTGAATGTCCAATGTTTTAATTTTCATTAAAATTTGCAAAAAACTATTTTTTTTAAATTTTTGAAAATTTTGCATTTTAAAATAATATTGTTAATTGAAATTATCTTTGTTTTAACAGTAATAATACACAGTATCATTTTGACCAAAATGATATTTTCTATAACAGTATAACTGTTAGTAGTAGAAAACGGTTAGTAAATAGTACTAATCCCAATAAAATAACGATTTTGTACATTAATATTATAAGAACAAATTTTAACCTCTTTAATTTAGAAGTATGGCATAATTTTAATTTAAGTTTTAAAAGCGTAATTAACTCTTACAAAAATGCTTAGAAAATAATTAGTGTACAATATATTTAATGCTATCGTTTTTTGGATTGCCAATTCAGAAATTGGCTTCATATTAAATTAAGATAAGGGAAATAGCTTTTTAGGGAAAAAAATCGTAAATAGGTGAAATTATATGTAAGTGTTTCAAAAATATTTCTACTCCCGTAGTCGTCTTTTGTCTTTTGTGCGTTTTATTTGCTTTTTTAAGTTTGTATCTTGTTTGTACACTCCTTTGTAGTTCATCTCTGTATTTAGAACCCGAAAAAGGGTTACGAAGTTTAAATAAAAACGTATTTTTTTAAACTCATATACCTATCCGAATCCACAAAATTTTTTTTGCTTGATGATGTTGAGTTATAGAGGGTTAAAGGCAAATAAGAGAATTAGTAACCGAATTTTGTAGTACATACTGGCAGTCTCTTTTTCCACACAATTTTCGCTCTTGTGACTTAAGATTGATATCAGAATCTCGTTGGTAGATTATCAATTCAGAACAAAGAAAATAATAGTGGGACTCATGCAGCTTCGCAAATTTTGGGAAATGAGAAATTTGTCACACAACTGTAAAAATTTATATGGAATTTTACGATTGGAAAAGTTGCGAAGGCATTTGCGAAGCTGCATGAATACCACTAATGTGAAATTGTGCGCAAAAATGGACTTCATTTTTTATATATATTCAGAAGACTTTTTATAAATCAGAGATAAATTTTAGACCCCCTCAGCTCCGCTTTTTGGATAGATGGTACCTGGGCATTACAGTGAACATACACTACGAGTATAAGCAATTTTTATGACTAAAAAGACGACAGTCGACTTTTCATTGAATTAAAATGTAAATGTCTAGACTATTTGTGAATATTTTGACTGCGGCTCGGTTGTTTGAACTAATTCAAGCAACTCCCATTAAAAGTGAAATGGCATTTTAACACCTTTACGGCATTGCAATAAATCAGTGCACGTCTGTAGAAAGTAGTGGACGTCTTTGAAGCAATGAAAAGTGCAAATATCATTTGAGTAGAGATCTTTTGAAATATATACATATAAAAATGTCTCTTATTTGTACTCACTTTTACTTTAAAATGTACTGAAAATTTTTAGAGAACGGCTAGCGCTATTCGCGACATTTTGGAGCGTACGCACTTAAATCTGTCAAGATTCTTCAAAATTTATAGACCATTTAAGCAATGAGGTGTTCCATTCAGAATATTTACACATGAGAGATAAATCAGCTTTAGTGTACGATAGGAAATTTGTATATTTTTCGGCCAGATTTTAAATATTACAGCAATTTTGATCTACTTCTTCACCTACCTCTATTTCAAAGTGCTTGTACAATATATAGGAACTGAACTCATCAGTACAAAAATAAATTCTGGACTCGCAATATTGCCATCGAAATGTTATCAGCTGCAGAAATAATGCAAATTACGCGCATCATATGCCGCATTGAATAGTTATGCCTCATTCGGCATTTACAGCGAGAGCGCAATGTAAACACCTACCGCTCGGGTGGCAACCTTCTTTTTTATTACAATTCTGCATTAAGCACAATTTACCAATACTACGCGGGTACTTTATATTGGCTATAAGTCATTTTAATGGGCTACCTATTATACGTAAAACATCGCATAATATTGAAAGGAAAAATCTCGTACGAAAATGAGAATCGCGAAATGCAAAATGTACACATTAAGGGGTAATAATTTAAAAAAAAAACGCCACAATGAGTATCGCTTCATGCAAATGTAAATGTAAGATAGAGAGAGAGAGAGAGGGAGGGAGATAGAGAGAGGGAGAAAAACGAACGATTGAACATTTGCTCACGTTCGTTTAGAGCAAACAAATCGATTAAAATGATTTTTCGACCACCCTCACGAAGCAAATCACAGCTCCAGCTTTAAGTGAGCTTAAGGTCAATAAAATCCGTTTGAGCGCTGAGATTAGCCGTACGTAATAAGCAAGCAATTTAATACCCTACACAACGAACGCACTTGAGTTGATACGCTTTACTTTTCCCTTGAGAAATTTGAAATGCAGCTCAGGTTATTTAACTGCGCCCGGAGCTCATCAAATAATCCTCTTCAAGGTGTTCTCGCTCAATGAAGCGGTCCTAAGCGAAATGAAAATGAAAATGAAAATTGCGAAAACGTTTTCAGCAGTTAATGTAACGTTCTCGAAATTAAGATAAGTATCCTTGAAGTAGACTTCTTTTTTTTTATTATCTCTCTTGAGTTTCAGACTGACCTACGGTCGTCGTATAAAATGTATCGACCTACCTATTTCTGTAGCCACATCATCAGCAGTACTTATTATCCTTTGAGCTTTTATCAGAGGAAACAACCCAAAAAAAAAATGTGAGAAGAAAGCACCTTATGGCTTAAACGAACTTTTCGCCACGGTGCAATTTTATTGTTCATTCTGCTTACGCCTCGGAGCCCGAATTCTCCTCATGCTGCGTTCCCGATTATCCCTGCTCGCATGGGGGAAATACAATAAAACCAATGAGGTGTGCATCAATTGTCTCGTTTGAGTGAATACAGGGTCAGAGATGGAGCGTCTGGAAGAAATGAGGCTCAAAATATTCCATATTGAGGAGAAATATTCATAGCTGCAAGAAAAAACTCCATTGGTTTGATACTTGAATGTTATTGGATCCATACTCACACCTTAGTTTATAAGTTTCAAGATGAATTTTGATTTCGAAAAATTAGACAACATTGAAATTATATTTCTGTATGTTACTGATAGATTTCCTAATCAACACAATCACCCTGTATGTTCATTCGTTTGTTTGCAAGGCTTTGACGTCGGCTCTTGGACTTTCTGAGCAAACAACGGAAGCGGAAACGCAACCGAATGAATACAAAGAAACCTCGAATATTATGGAACCGACTGGAGTAATCCTCGAACCACGCTGAACGCCTAGAAATATACTGTATGGATTGATGGCCATTAGCTATAGGTATATAGTGATGTCACAGTAAGGAGAGCTAGTTAAGCTTCCTAGTCTAGTTAGATTCGAAGCACTGCCACCATTTTTTTAAAGCAATTTAAATAATCTTTCTAAAAACTGTAACGAGAAACTGATTCAGCAAATTCGATTTCACCATCAATAACATACTTTAAGAGCCAAGAGAAACTATGTGGAAGAAAAGTTTGAATTGCCTCAGGCATTGTACGGCCTGAAAGGACACATGCCACGTCATAATCTCAAGTTTTGCCTATTCAAGCATTTAACATTTTACCTATTCATACGATTCACATACAATATTGAACGTTACGGCAACGTGTACGTTCACGTTCACGTTGACGGCATTGAGGATGCTTTGTTGCACAGTTAAGCACTTGGCGCCCCGAACAAAGAATGTGCTTTATTGGCACTTTTTATGTATATTGAGGACTAAAGTCTCAAACCATGGCGGGCATAGTCCTGCTGCGAATCATTCCATTATATTACATCATCGTATGAGTAGGTAAAAATGAATGAATTGTTTATGGCACAAAAGGAAACGAAAGGAGCAAAAGGCAACAGCAGGTTTTGATGAGCTTATGAGTCCGCAAGCGACGGTGGACTTGGCCTTTTGTGTTTAGGTATTTGCGTTTAGTTTCAGGACAGGCGAGAAATACAAAGGACGATATCATAAGCCAACGATACAAAACAGATTTTCACCATAATCGATTGGCATTATTTGAGGGATTACTTTCCTTTATTAATATCTCAAAAAAAAAAAAACGATCAGAAAAATTTGGGAATATTTGCAAAACTTGAGGTCCAATATGCTTAAAGATGTAAAGGAATACCTTCTCGTCAATTTTCATCCACATTAAATTTGAATACCTCTCACTGTTTTCTGTTTTTTATTTCTTTTTTTTTTTTTGCAGCACTTCTCATTGGATTTGTGCGAACCTCAGCTGTCTGAGTCCATACAATTATTTCGCAACAATGAAATTCTTGTTTTCTACCACATAAACCCCAAACACGTTGATACTTTCGAAATGATATTCAAGGACTTCCTCCACGATTCGCATATGAGGACGCAGGTGCAGCAATCGTAACTGTGATTTGAAAATTCCAATCATTTACCTATAAAAGTATGCTGCGACGTGGGGAAAAAAAATCCGAAGGTAAATGACTTTGTAGTCGAATGATACGAGGGAGTGGGAGTCTTTTAAAAAAAATAAATTGAATTGCAATGAAGTGTGCTCCGAAGCTTTTGACGGTCTTGATAAAATGACTCAACAGCAGGTGACAAGGAAATAAAATTAATTTATTGAATGGAAGAAGCACTCATTGTAATCGAAGGCAAAGAACTGTCAGCTGCGGGCGAAATAAAATAGAATCTTTTCATCGAAGAACAATCAATTCTTTACGAAATGAGATTTCAAAAAAAATTTAATCTAAATATACAAAAAGGGACTATTATGGAGATTTCAGTGAACTCTCTCTTAAGCGGACACCTACAGGAGCGAAAAATATTTATTTGAGTAGAAGAAACACTAGAGCACTGAGCAGAGTGTCTTTTTTAAGAAATTTTCTTTAACAAATAAAGCCCTTGAGTCCTGGACTTTTCCTTCAACAATGAGAGTGTGAAGGCCTCCAAGATATTTGGGATGTGTAAGAAAGAGATTGTTTGAAGCTTCCAAGGATGGTCAGAAACAAGGCAGGTTAAACCTTATTTTAAGCCGTATAACTTGAATTACTTTACCCTTCTTGAAGGTCTTAAAGGAACATCATGCTACTTTGGTATAAAAATTTTTCTTTGGAAGTCATGAATTCTAATTTTTGACATATTGGGGTCTTTTGCAGGATTAAAAAAGTTATTATTGCTTTTGAAGAGCAAATATACATAGATGACTTTGATAATACCTGGATTATTCAATAGGCGGGACTTAGCATTACCGACAATAAATTGCCCCGATTTCCGTTTTTCTTCATTGAAAAATTAAATGTAAAAAAATTATTTCCGAAAAAGCATGCGACGAGGGCCTTCTTTTGGATTATAATCTATAATCATAAGAGGAGAGATCATAATCATAAGAGGAGCCGTGAAATTGACCAGAAAATCACACGAGGAGGCCTTGATATGAGCTCCTCTGTATCAAGAACACGCTAACAGCTGCTCTCGGGAATCATTGCCAGCCAATATTGATCTTAAATGAAAAAAGAAATGTGTACATCATTACCGCAAAAATATCCCCCACACGCCACGCCCACTGAAATTGTTTCAGCGTTCATCTGAACGCTTGTGTTCAATAAATTTAATCCGATTTCTGGTCAAATAATCGCCAACGAAAACTGACAGACGCATATGTTGCCGCTGCTAGTCACCCACCGCTGCCAGATTGTGTTTCTCGGTATTACTTTAGGCCGATTTCGGTTGTAGGTGGGCATCGCGTGTAGTGCGTATATTAAATTAAACCCTTTTCACATGCGCTCGCTCACTCACACACACACACACACACACACACCGAGCACACAAACTCATGCATTCATGCGAGACAACCACTCAACACGTCATATGCGATTTACGATGCAGCTTTACCTTTTTGGTGAAAACCGAAAATAAAATGAACACGAACAACAACGAGAGCAACAACAACATTCAAATGATGCTGCACAATTCACAATGAAAATGAAATGAATTGTGCCGGAAAAGCTTCATTGTTGGCTGCGTTCGATGGGTGAATTCGATCGAAAAGGTGGATGTTTGTATAGACCCCGCACAGGCGTAACCGAAGTGGTCGCTTCGAATTGGGCACACAATTGGATTAAAATTTATACAATCGTATTGCGAATTCTGCTGCTGCATTTGCGCCTCATTGCGCAAATAACCTTGCAACAATTGCAATAAAAAGCTTTTTACGCAAAATCCCCCTCAAAAAAAAAAACAAAAAAAAATTTAAATAAATAAATCAAACCCAGCAAAAGAAAATACAAAATGAATAAATAAAATTGAAAACAAGACGAAAATATAATCTCGCAGCCATAATCATTTAATTACGAAAAGCGATAAATAAACGCACATAATGCCGCATCACTAATTCACAATTTGCCACGTAATAATTCACACATTAATTTTACGCTAGACGAATAACCGAAGAACTCGAAAATATGGATCGCCAGGCGGAGAGAGTGGGTGCTGCTCGGGCACGGAAAATTTAGAATTATGCGTTTTGATGCATCGTGCCATGCAATCCAACAGACGAGCGTAAATCGACGGCAACGTTGCGCAGCGATGATCGTCTGCCATCGTTGAACAGGTACGGTACATGATCTCTGTCTGGATGACTCCCAGGGATAGCTGGCTGGCTGGCGGAATGGCTGACATAGATACCGTTTGCCATTTTCGTCATTAATATCTCGTGGCCCCAAATGAAGCCCATCATAATTATGAGTAGCAAGCGTGACTGGACTAGGCTCGTCCGGGCCGAACCGAACCGAACCGGGCCGGGCCACACACAGCGCGGAAGCTATTTTCAACAAAAGAGCCTCGAGAAAGTTTCGAAAATTTCATTTTAAGTATTTTTGTGCCATATTTACGCGAAATCGCAAAATTGCACAGCCAAGGAATGAGCCATTTGCGTGCTCGTCTTTCGAAATCATCTAAAATAATTTACCACTTCAAGGTACCGTGACTTCTTAAGTGGGGAAATATGCTCTCCAAAGGCGTTTCAATTAAAATATTTTTAATTATCATTTTCTGAGGCTCTTTTCAAATGAGTTCCATAGAATTCAGAAAGAAATTGCTAAGAAAAAACTTCAAATATTTGGATTGCAGCCAATTTAAGGTAACACAAGACGATCGGCGATGTTCGCTGATCATTACAGTGACCATTGTGTGGGGGAAATGATGAAGCTGGCGAATAGATAGAAGGCATATTTAATGAAAAATTTCATCAAATACCTAGTGCTCCTAATTTTGTCTCATAGGAACACGATTTAATCGTTTAATGTGGTATAAACAAAGTCTTGCCGGATTATTAGCGGCATCTGATAGTATTTTCTTGTCACTGAAAGATTTGGTTTTGTATTGCTGCTGTATTTTGATTACTAGAGTGCTGTCAGAATACCTCTCCCTCACGATGGAACCACATAACGATAAAAATGTTAGTTTATTATGACCATATGTATGACCTAAAAATAGTTTGAACATGGTACAGTAGTAAGCAGGAGATCAAAACTGAGTGGAGCAGTCATGGCTGGTCCTTGGATGGCCTAATTGTGTGAGTTTTGTTGAGGCTGTGGTGTAACATGGGAGAGGAAAACCCGATTCTGGACCAAAGACTCCGAAATTCTCATACCCCATTTTGAAGAAAAAATTTCTAGGCTAGGTATGATGTTGCTCCCCCAGAAGTTTTACTACAGATGTGTCTGTAGAACCATGGAGGAGCTTCTGGGCAGATATCAACGTATTGAACCTGGCCGAATCCCTCTATAAAATTTATCTAAACATACATGATCAACTGGGGATAGACATTCAAGAGTTCATGTCATAATTGCCACTACAGAATGACTATGTAGTCATATACGGCTATCCAAACATTTGTAGGTCTGTCCATCAGAATACAGTAAAACCAATAATGTAGAAAAAAAATCCCCTGAACTTTGTCGAAATTTCTAAGAGTTCCTTCTTCCACTACTAGCTTTCTGGGTTTAACCTGCTCAAAAATCATTTTTAATGTGATTGATTATCATGCTCTCGTCTTACAGCAAGTTCGACTGGAAATCGATCTCCGAATGTATTTCAACTCCTGATCAAATACACTCCAAATTTAATACAATACCAAAACTCCAGAGAAATTTGAATTGAAAACAGACTTTCCTCAATATAAAAAAAAAAAAAGTACATTTGCTCACAGAGCGATTTTCACACAAAAATCAACAACCTTTCATGAGGAAACGACTTTGTCTAGTTGCGGTTTATGCCTCAATAGATTCGTCAGATGTTTCGCAATAAAAATAAAAAGACGTATTGCGGTATAAGTTCAATATTTAACAACCGGAAGCGAAATCCGAGACAATATGCAGTTTAATTTTAAACCCAACTGAACAAAGGTAGAACGGGGCATAACACGATGAAAAGCGAGCGCGATGTATCGACTTACAAAGGCATTTGCTCGGGAAGTCGATACAATCTCCAAAGTATCGGCGGTGGGCGATGAATTGCAGGGGAATTCATGAATCAGAAGAGAGCAGGATCTATTAGAAAGCTATAAAAATGGATGCAGCATAAAATTATGACGACGACGCCGTCGAAAACGACAGCATGGAGCAACGATGGCAGCATCTTTCGAAGGCCAAGGTGCAGATATCGATACGAGGATGGGCGGAAGGACGAAAGATGGAGCAAGCAAGCATTGATGTGGAAAAACAAAAGGAGCAACTTTTAAACAAATAATAAATTTATTACGCCAACTTTACGGCGAATATTTGTTTATATACACTTATGTGTGTGTATGTGTATGTATGTGCACAAGCATGAACATGAGCGAACCGTACACGCCTCGAGGTGAAATAATAAATACGAAAATTATGCTAAAGGAATGCAAAAATTTTGCCAACGATACAAATTTTCAAAGAATTTCATTAGAGGTAAAATCGTTTAATCGCAATTCGATGAGCTCAATCAGTGCAAACGAAAGGAGGAGAAACCGTCGACGTAGATGAGAGGAAGGCAACAGTAAAACGAGGGTAGTTGGTTGGAGGTTTTTCGAATCAACTCGGAACGAAATATTACGGAGAACACGTTCCTTAGTTGGCATCTTGAGAATTTATGCGAGATTTATGGTATAACGGAGAAGCATAGCCAAAGAAAAAGCGGACATTGTTCATATACATATAGGATTGGGCGCAAAACGTCCTCAGGATGTGGTACGAAATTGAACTTTTCTTTTTATTGGCGGTAAAGCATTTGACGTCGAAGGATGCGATGCGTCGGAAGGTGGGGGTGGGCGATGGCTCTTTAAGAGTTCGAGCAACAATTTTATGCAAACAACGTAAAGGTTTATGCAAAATCTTGTTTGCGAAAAATTTCAACAGACATTTTCTTATGATTTGTGTAAACAGGATTTTGTTTTCAGCGACCCTCGACGGAAGCACAAATGTCGTAGCGGAAAGAAAAAAAATAAAAATAAAATAAAAGTAAGAACAAAAAAACCTAGAGAGAGGAAAAATGTTGAAATAGAAATATGAAAAAATGTTCTTCTACTTTTCTTGAAGGTAAAGCGAATGTGTTCGCTGTCGGACAGACGCGCGAGCTATCGAATTTTTATGGACACTCTACTTCGCCATATGGAGGACGCATAAACGGAATGGCATTAGCATAAGTGTTCCATATGAGCATATCATATTCGAGCTTTTCCTGGACATTTTCTTAGCGGCGATTTTTATTCCTGAACACGTTTTCCATTAAACACAACGGCAAAGGTTGAGTTGCATGTAAGTTTGCTCGTGGTTTTCCTCTTCGATTTGTTTGCTCTTCTGATCGAAAAGGATCAGAATTCAATATTCCGTTATCCCCCACTGTGCGTGCCACTTAAACGGGCCATGTGTTTCGCTAAATTTACTCAAGTGATGTCCCTTTATTACCTGCTTTCGGTTAGACGAAATCTAAATGGAGTTTTCATTCACATCGAGGTGCCATGTTCCGGGTAATAACTTTTAAAATTTATGAAGTGTGTCCACGAAATGGCATTGGCCGTTTTAGTTGTCGCTTTAATGGGCCGTCGCTGTTCTGCGAACGATGGCTCCATGCCACTCTGGTGTGCAACCACAAGGTAAGCTTTTACAAGGTAATGAAAATGTGCTGTGCACTGGATATGCAACATTTTCAAGCAATGTGGTGATAATTTCACTAAACGAAGCTTGGGTAATTATTAAAATGGGTGGAGAATTTGTGCTTATGAAAAAGTGTTTTTCTAAAGAATATTTGAATTTTTTGTTCGAGCTAAATCACATAAGAAATCCACCATTGGTAGAAATAATTTCCATCGTTATATGAAATCAAATTTTAAGCATCTGAGAATTATATCAAAAATCTGATGGTATATTCTTTTTACTAGTTCTAAGTTTATACAGGAGAATATTTCATTGATTGGGATTATCATTATGATTGTCATTAATCCAAAAGCTGTAGAGCGATCTAGAGGTTCCAATTTTTTTCAAAAATGCATACTAAACTCTTGAAGGCTTCACAGGATTAAAATCAACTTTTTTCTTCTTTCAGGATGCAGCCAAAGCATTACTGCATCTACTGTCAGGTATCATGGAAAATCCTTTAGAAAATCAACTCTAAACTCCCAAATAATGTCAACCAATTGACAAAACCACCCTTCGCAATTATGTAGAAACCACTCAATTACCTCAATTGCTTACAGCTTACCTTAGCACAGCGCATTAATTTTTAAGTAACACTTTCCTTAACACAGATAAGCCCAACCATGCTCTCCCTTCTTCATCGTCTTTTTTTTTGTCTTTTCTCATCGTAATTGCGGCGAAGATAAATACAATTTCTTAGAAACTGGCAAACAGCGCTGCTTCTTAAACACTGAATGGGATACACGTCAAGCACTTAAGGATCTTTTGAAATTACCTACTTAGGAAATTCTCTTTCAAGTGACGAAGTAAGCGAGAAGTTTTAACCAACGATGAACGCTGAACCAACCGAAGCGGAGTGGCAGGACAAGGTGCCGCAACACGGAAACGGAAATAGAGCGCATGCTGGGGAAAATGGAAAAACGCAAAAGCGAAGAAATGAAAGACAAATTTTCGAAGAATGTCAAGTACCATTATGAATATTTCCTCAAGTTGAAGTGAAGAAAACTCCAACGGTTATTACCTGATACTGTTTTACAAGAGTATTGCGGCCATAATCTTCAAGATAATGTTTTAATGTTCTTCAACTTTACATTTTTACGAGCTAAACTTGTGTATGGGTGGGACTCGAAGACTGAGGGGGGCCAATATGGAGAATGACTCAAAATGATGAGGAACAAAAAGTAGAGAACTTCAAGTCAGTTTGAATGACGATGATAAAGAGAAAATTTGTTAACAACGCATTTGAGACAAATAAACAGATTGTTTATGGAAACGTTGGGAGGAAAGCGATTTGGATTCGGAGCTACTTCATCGACATGAGGCATCTTTAAAGGATTTTAAAGGATATTTCTATAATATTTTAAAAAACTTTTTCAATAATGACTTCCCATCATTCAAGCCCTAACAAAAAAGTAATTTTTCTTTGTTAAAATACGAAGGGAAAAACTCCACTATAAAGTACCATCACCACAACGTCGCATCGGTAATGTAGTGGAAAATGAAGCAACATACATAAACGTGACCATTTACCAAGGTACCCTCATAATTTGTACTTCCAGGGAATTCCGGAAATGTCACAAAACAAAACAAATAAATGTTTGTGACAAATTTTTTTGTTTTGCAAAGGGCGAAACGAGAAAAGAAGCTACCTTAACCCAAACGTGCCTCATCTGAGCTCCGCACTTCTTAAACTACGATTTCGAAGGACATTCGGCAAGGACTTACCTCAAGCATTCTTACTAATGGAGTGAACTTTATTTTTATGATGTCTATAGGTCTTGTTGCATGTTGTGTTGCCACAGCATAAGCAACTATTGTCGCATAAAATGTTTGTACAAGCAACAGCGGAAGTACGTTAAAATGCTCTCGTTCAAGTTCGCTTGTTTCAGATCTTCTTGGAAAATTCTCGTTTCCGACGTCTTACGAGAAAGTGGCAGTGAAAAATTTTATACAGTTTTTTTTTCACATTACGATGATATCAGACAGGTTCTCCGGCAGCCTTTTTGACCACAACTTCCAAGGCACATGATGTCCACGTGTTCGTGAATGCGAGTTGCAGTTGAGTTTGGTCGTTGGATTCTAGACTTGCAGGACATACGCTTGAGTGAGTTTGAATTGCAAACAATGTCCTCCTTGTCCTGTGTGTGTGTGTGTGTTAGACCTTTTCTTTTCTCATTCAACGGAGCTTGAGGCATGACCGTACAAGTAAGACCCTTTTTTTAAATGAACAAATTTGTTAGCTTTGACAATGTCTTATGAATACGAAATGTGATCATTTTTTTGGTTTTTATTCTTAAAGGAAAATTCTTATTTTTCATACACATGAAATAGTAGAAGTGGCAAACGCATTTTTTCGCACTTTATTCTACTCATTAGCATACATCGAAGATGTCAGAAAAAATGTTTAAAGTGGGAAAAAAAACACACGGAAAATGCAATGAAAATGCACAAATCATGCTGAAAAAATGTAGCCATGCATTACAAGTCGAAGCACATTGTAAAGTTGTAACTCATCACGGCGCGGAGAAGCGCAGTGCACATTGCACATGCACGTAATGCGTCGCCTTGAGTAGCACCTTTGCAGGCTGCAAAAAAAAAATCTTCATAAAATCATAGCCAGCCATTGCACACGGTGCCAACGAATTGTTTCGATTCGAAGGCAACAAGAACAAGCCCAATGAAGCCCATCAGACAGACATCGGAGACCAGTCGACAATAGAGTGTTTGCTCGCGAAGAAAGAAAATAAATATATTAAAATGAAATTTCAAAAAAAAAGCGGAGAAAGCAGGAATTGTGATGCACCCAAAGGTAAGAAAACGACTAAAGATAGAGTAACGCGGACACTTGGAATCTGTTGCCAAAAAGGAACTTTTTCATTTATTTTCGTTGATCTTCGGACTGCATAAGATTTATGCGTTATTTTCGTAGACAGACAACAGACAGCCCCGACAAGATGCAGCACGACAGCAGCAGACTCACTTTTTGTTTGTCACTGTGACAATGGAATGAATTTTCACGTGAAAAATCGCGAATTTTTAATTGAAAATCTTGCGGCTAAAAATTCGAAAAAAAAACAAAACACGCAACTCCAACTCACTTCGTGATTTATGTGAATTAAATTCACAGCGGTTTTCGGAATTTCCATGTATGTATTTTACAGCAATTTAAAATAATTTTTAAATAGAATTTTTCCTAAAGCAGTTTTTTTTTTCAACCGATTTATTCACTTCGGAGTGCATCAATATTAATCAACTGGCGACACTTACCTTCAATGTGCCTTGTCGAAGAAATCAATCTTTTTCTGAGAGGACGAGATGCGGATGAACCTTAAAAGTCTGAAGAAGTAAAAAGTTAAGTGCATTTTGATGCTGCAACACGAAGAGTTACGTTGCTCTTAAGTGCAGAATGTTCCAGAGCGGTTGGCGTAAGAAGGAACTTCCTCATGATGGTGTAAAACAATCTGCGGAATCGTGACTGTTCAGACATGTTCTTCAGGTATCAATTTACTGAGTTGGGGCTTTGTATGACTGCTTAATATAAAAGGTAGTTACTTGCGTTGAATATGCCCCAGGTCTAGTGGAACTCCTTGGAGGATGAGTCTCCTTAAGGAAAAGGATGACCATAATGATCGCCACTTGAGCATTTTAAAGCTCATAGGGTTCATAATTTGTGTCCTACAGACATCAGTATACCTAGAACCTCTTTTATTCAATATTCGATCATCTAAAAGAGGAAGATCTTAATGTCTTAAACTTACAGGATACTTTGAACATATGGAGAAGCGCTTTGGAGAGCAACGGTTTCAGGATAAGTCGTTCAAAAACTGAGCACTTGTCCTGCTTGTTCTCTGATCCTTTTTCTCGAATGCCAGACATCATGTTGGATGGCGTTATTCTTCCAAAGTGAAGTAATTTTAAGTATCTAGGATCAATAATAAATCAAAGGTGGGGATTGTTCAGATGATGTTGCACATAGGGTAGGAGTCGGGTGGATGAAGTGGAAGGAAAATTGAGGTTGTCTTTGCGATTTGAGGATGCCATAATATATACGGCACTCAGTGCTGGATAATCTACGAATCGTACTTAAGCAAAATGACAGCTTCCGAAATGAAAATGCTGAGGTACAGTTGGGTAATAAAACTCGACCGCATAAGGTCTTCCTTTATTCGAGGAAGTCTAAAAATTGAAAATTCAATTGTAGAACAAATCGAAAAGAACAGATTAAGTTAGTATTGTCATATCTACCCAGCCAACCATTGGAGTCCGCACGGTGCACCTTTAGGACTCCCAATGCGGTGCGTTTACACTCCTATGGAGCCTGCTAAAAGGATCCTAAATGAGCGTGTTTGCGGGAGAAAAGGGCCTTTTCAAAACATATGAAAAAGTGTGCCCTGCGGACTCCTAAAAGGAGCGTTTTCGGCGTCCCAAAATGCTCCCTCAGATAAACCGCAAGGATGCCGTGCGGACTCCTCTATTAGCCTAAAATTTTTGAAAAAAGGACTCTTAAATTATTCCAAAGATAACCCAGGAGGAGTGTTTTAGGATTGCTTGATTTCCTGTACATTGAGAAATAATAAAAAAACAACCATTTTCCTTTTTAAAAATTTCTAAGGCATTCCAAAAAAATATTTCTTATTATTTTTATCGACTACTTTTACTTAGGACATTGTAAAATGTTAGTTTCTAAAAGTTACCCAAAAAGGTTTTCTCCCCTAAATCTCTATTCCATTTAATTAGGTAAAGTTACATCACCATAAGTTGCATAAAGTTGCACATAATAAAGAATGAAAAAAACCATGCCAACTAGATAATGCAATTTTAAAGCATGACTCTCTGAAAGCTCCTTGACGGTGCTCTTGAGGAGCCCGTTGCCGGAGCACTCCGAAAACGCTCCTTCAAGGAGTCCAAGTGGGAGTCCTTTTACACTCCTACTTCAGAGCGCTCCGAAAACGATCCTTCAAGGTGTCTAGGTGGGAGTCCTTTAAAACTCCTGTTTCGGAGCGCTCCGCTTATGGTTGGCTGGGTAGTGGCAGAACAGGGTATTAGGACAAGGGGTAGGAAAAAGAACTCGTGGGCTAGTCAGATGACAAAAGTAGGTCAGCGAATAGGTTTAACAAATGAGGTTGTTCAAGATAGGATAGCTTGCAGGCGTATTTTAAGGGCAGTTAGAGCTAACCCCATATGCGCAGGAGCCTTGGCAGATCAATATAATGGGATTTGTTTTGAGCACATGTTCGTGCAAAACAAAAATAGCTCTTTAAAGGTAGTTAGTTAAAGGCGGAATATCATTTAAAGTCCTGCAATAAACAAAATCCATATCACAGCATTGGTTTTCTAGCAAGAGTTGTCATGGTTGGAAAAAGATAAGCTTCGGTTAAATTTCGAAATAAAGTTTTCCTCGGACAATGAGTGAGGTCGAAAAAACCAAAATTTTAATATTATTCATATCCTAGAAAACAAAATGAAGAACTCAATGAAAGAGTAAAAAATAATGAAGAAAAATGAAAAACACACACAGCCAAAAAGGCACATAAAATCCGACTAAACTATAACAAAGTTAAAAAGATTTCTCTATGGTTTTTAGCCTTTTTAAATATATTTAATAAGATTTCCAATAGTTTTAAAAGGATTTCTTCTTAAATATTTGTAAGTAGATGACCATAAATTTAAAAATCCAAATTTCTTACTTAAATATTTTCATTTGATTTTATAAATAATATTTTAATTTATGGGTACACATTTTTATTAAATGTTTTTTGGCATTTAACTTGATATCATATTTATTCTATTTCACTGTCATATGGATTTGAACCTGGAAATCTCGATTTCTAGTCATTTAGTGACAATGTTCGCCGAACCGAAAGCCAGATTTTTTCTTATTAAAATTAAAGTCAAACAAAATTTGTTTTTAGGAATGAAATTGTGCATATTTTCGTTGAACAAATGAGATACCTTCATCTGGTTTAACTCGAATGCATATTGGTTACGATCTAGCAATCGAATGGGTTTTGAATCCTGCGAATCGAAAATTGTTTTTAGACAAGAATTTTAAATTTATAAAGAAAACTACTAAAATTAGAAGTTTTTTAAATTTTTTAAGAAATATAAATATGAAATGTATGAAATTAAGATAAACTTTTAAGTATAATAAGAGAAACAAATATTAAGAGACACTATAAAATTAAAAATTATGATACAAGAGACCTAATGAAATAAGAATAATTTATATAGGCTCGAAATTAGATATTATGAAATGTATGAGAAATTAAGAAGAAACCTATTTAAATATTTTTAATAAGATTTTCATATAAAATTTAAACAGATTTCTTTTTAAAAAATTACTTCGTTTCATTCCCTTTCTTACCCTTGCTCTAAAAATGACTCAAGAAGAAATCTTTTTGATTTTATGAGGTCAATTTTTCTGTGTGCAATTTAACAAAACAAAATAAAAAAATATGATAAAAAATAAACACTAAATAATTTTTTAAAAAATCCTTAAACCTCCGGGACCACTAATTCATCAAATAAGAGTGGAGGAAAAAAAACTCCCAAGGAATTAAGGAAAAAGAAAAAAAACAAACAACCCAAAAAAAGTCTTACGGGAAACAAACAGAACTGAATTCCGTAAAACTCGAATGCCAACGAACGACAGGATAAACATTCGAGATCAGTTGAACTGAAAACCGTCAAACGAAGTTGATGAAGTTCTCAAGTTAATTATAAATTGTTCGCAACCGCAAATAACGTGAATGTTTTCTTCTATTTTTTTTTTTTTTGTACGTTGGTTTACTTTGGATTGAGGGAAAAAGGGGTGAAGCATTAAGTCGCATTAAGACGAGCTGCCAGGAAGTGGCATTCGTGAGTTTGTTATCTCACGGAATTAAAACTTTGTAATGCGAACTCGGTTCGCTCCTCATCTTTGATGGAATTCGAATTGAATTAGCGGGCTTAATAGAAAGACGAAAGTCAGTAATTGGGAGGCTCCAGCGTCTCTCACCGGAAAGCATTGCGACTCCAGGAGGTGAGTTCCTTCTTTTGTGCTCATTAAGAGTTTTCAGAATGCTTTTTAATATTCTGTTTACTTACCTTTGAAAGGAATTTAACGTGGAATTCATTAAAAATTCAGAAAGATGAACTTCTTAAAAGAGTTGAAGTAAATCTTCTTCAGTTTGTTTGCGGAAAAACACGGAGAATTGCTTTGGATAAAAGGAATTTCCAAATAGAAATAAGAAAGTATATGCAAAAGGATAATGAACTGGGACTTAAGGACTTAAGTTTTTTTTTTTTTAATTTTTCATCTTAAGGTAGGTACATATCCATTAGCAATGCCATTTGTGGTACAGAATTTTTTGTCTGATTGTAAATAATATTGCTTTGGTTTTGAAGGTCCTGCAATAATGGGAAGGCAAATCGACTATAAGGGAGTATATCATCCATAAGAATGGACCACATTTTGAGTTTTAATAAAAGTCGGAGAGCACAACAATCGAAGAGACAATCTATGATAGTTGAGCTTTGTGTTTTGATATTCTCCTAGCTTGAAATAAGTGCGACGGTGGACCTAAAATGGACTGAAAAATGTCAGCTAGTGAACTACTTGGTTAACTTTCGGATAGATTATTTTGCAATTTCCAATATTTTGAAGGACTAGATGGCTTCCGCAGCGCGGTTGGTTGAGATATCGAAGTAATGATGCGAATGGGCCACGGTTCAAAGCGCAGCTCGGACAAAGCTATTATTAATGTCTGTTTGATTTTTCTCTATTCTGTCCTTTATTTGTTTCATTGGATATAACTTGAACTCACTCAAAGGTGAAGAAGAATGCTATCAAAACTGCTTTAAATATATTGGTTAAGCCAAACTCGGAACAGATTCGGTACCCAAATCCTTGAAAGTACATTTTTGTTCCACGAAAATGTTCGACTGCAATATTATCCTTCAATTCAATGAATCACTCAATCCAATCAAAATGGATCTTAACTAAAAAATTCATTCGAATCACATGTGATAGTCTTGAAAAAAAAAACGAAATAGCCAAATAAATCAACACCTAAAAATTCCATGCAGCCGCAAAGGTAGCTCATCCTTCTACATGTAAAACTCCGATCTATTTAACTGAAAGTAGCACTTCATAAGGACTTTCTAGCGGGAATTTTGAATTATTTATAGTACTTGCCACAAAACAGATTACAAGATTAAATTAAGGTTACAACAGCATTAAGTAGTAACTTCTTTGCATAATTTATAGCAATCAGGAAAGAGAAAATAAAGCATTCATCTTCCGAAAAGTGCTGAAGAGAAAATGTTCGGTCTCACGAAAAGTGAGTGAGTGGAAAAAGCTGTAAAAATGAACTGAAAAAAATGTTCAAATCCTTTAAATATGTATAAAAAATATGCCAAGAGACACAGAAATAAGAACAAGAAAGCCGAAGAAAGACGCAGACAAAGGTAAACAGTCGCTCCAACTTGACTTCTTGAGCAACAGAAAACATAAACAAACGACGGAGCAAAGGAGCTTTAACCTGGCTTGCCATTTTGACATTTTTTCCGCAAATCCCTTCGCGACAGCGGTACTTTTTTTTCGCTTTTTCTTCCTTGAAGTTAAGAGAGTGGAAAGTAAAGCATTTTGTTTATAACAATTTGTCACTCGGGGCTCAGACTTCGTATGCTACCTGGTGCTGCGGTAGTCTTCCGTTGGATGTCTTCATTCCGTCTTGTTTTTAGGGATTTTTATTGTCGCTGTTGGTTGCCGCGTATTCCGTATGCTGTTTGCCTAATTTGCATTTTAATTTAATTTCCAAGCATGAGCAAGGTTATTTGTTTGTTTTGCTGGTGTAAATTTGTGCTTGTTTGCCGTTGCAAGGAAGCTTGTGTTGCACTCCTTTGGAGAAACGAAAACGTTGAAGAATCGCTCCGGTAGTTTCTCAAAAAAAAAAAAAAAACTCCTTATTAAAGTGCACTCAATAATGGAACATTTCAAAAAGGGAGTTTTCTTTTAAGTGGTTATTCTTATGTGACCATTTTAATAATCGTAAAAATCAGACCGAAACTTCTTGTACTGAAAATTTACAGCTCATAATCACCGACGCGCCCGGGCGACCTCCGAACCTCAATTTTCAAAATTTTAAATGATGCCCAATTTTTTCGATTTAGGTATAATATCTTTCGTTTGAGACCCCGCCGTCTTCGAAGTTCAACATTTTTTTCCACGTCTGACACGCCAAACTATTCAACCGATTGCTTTGAGATTATAATTCTCGCAGGTTCATTTTCAAAAATATTTTCTCAACAATTGTGAAAAAAAAATTTAATTTTTCACCTTTTTTTCGATAGTCCGCCGTTTACTTTTTTTGATTAATTTTAGTACGGACGATAACGACAGACTTTCTGAACAATAATCCATTCCGCTTTTTTATTTCCGACATCATGAAGAGCAGCCCATCATGTTCACCCGTGACCAAGTTTTTCTTTTTTGTGTGTCTACTATAATTAAAACAAGTAAGGGTGTTATAGTCAGGCGAACCTGACAACACACACGTTTAAATAATTTTCAAACCGCGCCCAAAAAACAGGACCATTAAGAAAGAGAATATTCTAGAGATTTTAAGAGCCATAATGGGCGCCGTATATCGACTTTTGTGCAATTTCTTTATGAAAATCGCCCCTTTTCCACGCCCACTTTGGCAAATTTTTTGCATTCTAATCACAGGCTTAAATATAGGTACGCTCAAATTCTAAATTTCATTGAAAAATTTTTAAAAAGTCTGATTTTGTGGCAGCTTTGGGATTTTTATGACAGACCCTAGGACTGGAGGTACCTACCCTTAATAATGGACCGATCAAGAAACTTTTTGGAGAGGATATTTATGGATAAAAAGGAAGCATGAGTGCCAAATTTTGTTCAAGTTCCATTGGAATTTCGAGTGTAGGAGAAAATTTTCGAAAAACGCCCTTCTGCCACGCCCACTTTTCAATTTTTGGAAATCGTATTACTTGCCTTTAAATATGTTCAAATGTAAAATCCACTTAATTTATAAGTTGGTAATTGTTAGAATGTTTTTAGTAGCTTTCGAATTCTTCAAAAGAATGTCTTGCCTTAATGGGTTAAAAGCGCTAATCTTTCCTCAGTATTATTAATGACAACCATGTTGGGTTTTATAGCTTAAATCATGTTCGAACCGAGTCCCTTTAATTGTTTACTGAACTGTAGTCTAATCGCAATACAATGAAATATTAGCAGAAAGACTCCCGAGGGACTCCACCTATGAAGGTATGCTACAAAAATCCCCACTCAAGGGTTACATTTTGTAGATTTGAACCGACGATAACGTGGCAAAGACATTTCCGCAGCATATGCGACGAAACGTGTGCTTTTCCAACACCATCGTTCCGTGCCGGAAACAATCTATTAAATTTTCAATCAATACGGAAGTGATAGAAGAAAGAACTAAAGCCAAAAAAAAAAAAAAATCAAAAAAAAAGCCAGCAAAACAACAGCTGAGAAAGGATATAAAAGCAATATAAAGTTCACGGAGCGCGAATTTCTTTTTTGTAGTCTTCCGTTGACAAGCCGCAAAAAGGAAATTTTGTGTTGCTTTTTCTAAAGATACAAACATACACATATGCACAAAACAGCATAACAATGACAACACGAAAGCATCATGGTCGGGCGCAAAGAATCCGACGAAACAGTCGCGATTTTTATCGGAATTCAATAGAGCTCGACAGGGAGCTTTGTCTGTGCGGTAAGAGCCGGTGAAAAATAAAAAGAAACACGCGCTCAGCCTCTGTTCCTTCATTGTTCGAGCGGAGTAAGAAATATTGAAGAAACTATGCATTCACACATCCGTTGAACGTGTCGTTGTGTATTGCTTCCGTTGGTTCCGTTCCAATTCTTTCAAGGGAAGAAGTCCTGGTGGATATTCAAGGTGCTGCAAAGAGTGCACTTGTGCAAAGCAAAAGGATTCTTTGGGATGCTTAAAGAAAGGATTTTAACGAGACGACTTGATTTTTTTTGTATTAAATAAATCGCTTACTAGAATTAAAAGAAAATCCTTGAAAGGATTGAAGACCTTTGTGTCACCTCAAAGTCCTCAAACAACTTAAATACGCATCTCACGTCCCTCAAAAATAAGTCCAAAAAAAATCAAATAAATAAATAAAATTTAAAACAATAGTTTTCTATTATTTAGAAATTATCAAAGCTCGTTGTGGACCGCTGATCGCAATCGCAGAAAGCTCCCGCGGCGTATTAAATTCCACATCCGTTGAATGCATTGAAAAGGAATCGACAACTAAAATGAAAATACAAAATGCACAAAAAAAAAATAGCCGAAAAAATTGGGAAAAAATTGGTCAAAAGCCAAACAATTAGCACGGAAACAATAAGCCAATATTGGCTGATGGAGCTAAAATGGATTATTACACAAACATAAATTACGGCAGCAAGAAGGAGACACGATGGCACGATGCAACCGAGCCAAGTCATCCTGTTGCAGTTTCGCCGGTGAAGCTATCGATGTGCACTGAACCAGCGATGAGCATTTAAAAAGCAAAACCGCAGTACAATACGCTGGTCGCTCCTCGTTGGTGAATTTCCTGCTCGCACACACTCACACCGCACCGCTCGTCCAGCGCGCCTATTCGGACGCCATTGCAGCAGCCGAACGACCACCGGAAGTTCACTCGATTGTTTCGGTGAAGCGAATTGCGCGGCACCACTTTTCGATCAGTCGAATTTATACAAAAAAAAAAAAAAAAATTGACACGCAACCGATTTCGGCAGTGCACTTGAATTTCAATATTGAGTGGTGTGCTGCGTAAAATAAAATATGATGTCCCGCAAAAAGAGAAAGGAAAATTCTCTCACAAACGCACACGAACGAACGCAATCGTTGTAGGTACTTGAAACATTTCCGGCGTCGAACCATGCCGAGTGCTGTTGGCTTGGACAACCCGTGGGCATTTGGTTCTTTGTTTTAGTACCTCTGCAGAAAAAGGAGGCTCTAGATTTAATTTTTTTTTAGTTGCTTATTTTTTTTGTAAAATATTTTATTTAAAAAAAATTGTTTTTTTTTTGCTTTGGTGTTGTTGTTGTTATTGTTTTCCATTTCCAGCTGCAATACACGCGGGATTTGTGATTGCGCTTTTGAAAAATGATTGCGGTATTGCTTCGGCTCGATCCGACATGCCACAGAGGAACAAAAGTTGCAGGGCGACTTCATATCGATGGCGGCGGGGTGTCTGTACGCGGTAGGCAGGATTTTTCAGGTTTTTTCATCATATATTTGCTTTTTTGGAGCCGGAGGAATGTGGCACTTGGGCACTTGGCCACATGCTCAATGCTCAATGAATTGTGAACTTTATTTTCAATTGACGTCAATTTCGTTTTTACGTTTTTAAATGCAGCTTTTTATGTATATATGTATATTTATTTGATTTTTGTTCTGGTCATTGCTCATTTTTTCCGCATTCACTGAGCTCAAGAGGGAGAATGGGCTAAAAAGGAGAGTCATGTATTGTTCTATTGGGAATAAAAATGCATTTTTTTTCATGAATTTTCACACTTCATATTTACCTGCATTGTTGAAGAGATTTTTTTCATGCACTAGTAAAAATAAATGCGTGGGTTGATCAATAAATAGAATGAAATGATTGTGATGATAATTTTCTTAAGAGGAAGCTCAAAGCTTTTCGAAAATCTCAAAATAAAAGAATAATTTTCAATATTCTAAGTCCATATTAAAGACTTAAGTTGAAACCAATGCCATCTTTAAGAAGCCTAGGACCCTTTGGTCTACAAGAATTTTCGATAATCGTCAAAATGTACAGGGATAACATAGAAAGCTGGAACTTGAAGCCATTTTTTAACTTATCGGGGTCCAATCTTTGGGGACCTATTTAATCGATCTATACTTCCTAAGACCATACGACCCACCCTTCATGGCTTTACACATCATAGCATCACCTTCGTAATAAAAAATTTCATTTATTCACTCGTACTTAAAAAAAAAAAAAAAATAGGACTAAAGTAAATATATTTTCCGATTTTTTCCAGGTTCGAAATTTTTTAATGCACTCGAACAATGAACGGAAATGAATTATGTCGGTGGAAAATGCACTTGCAAAGTACGCTGTCAACGAACATGAATGTGGGGATGGTACTGCTGCAGCAGACTGGAAATCCGAGAGACAGAGCTCGGAGTTCATTGTGCCACGATGACAAAGACGCCGCGGCCAATGATGCAGCGACTGTTGATGGCAGCGACAACGCAGACATATAAATCAACACCCAGCTCCTTTATTGTTTTGTTAAAATATTGTTCCTACTATATTATAAATATGAGCGCTGATCGAACAGATAAAATAAAATTTATTTATAAGCAAACGAACTAAGCAAATTTGGGTGAGCGCTTCGCAAAGAACTCTTCTGCGCGACGATGGCGCTATGATGCGACGATGCACCTAAGCCAGGACGAGTGTGAGTTAAAAAAAAAACAATGAATTTTTATTTGTTTTTAGAAAATCTAAAGGAACTATAAAATAAAACGTTTTATTACTTTCTAGCGGCGAAAGAAGTGTCACAGCTCGGCGCCATTTTACGGCCTAAAGTGTTATTGGAATACGAGACACATTCGGAGGAAAGTTTGGTCATTTTAATTTTTTTGGCGAAATGATTTCACATTAGGCGATGACATTTGATACTAAAAAGAAAAAAAATATTTTTTCTCAAGGCAAGAGGCCGTTATTTTACAACAAAAAAAAAGACACAGAAGCGACGAAGAAGTTTGCGAATTAAATTTTTAACGGCGCAATGTGAAGATTTGTAATTCGCACGAAGTGATTTTTAGACTTCTTCATGACTTGTTCGGCAGTTGGCGTCCACTCAATGTGATAAAGAAGGACGATAAAGCTTAAACACTTCGTCCTTCATCGAATTAAGCGGAGTAGCTTTTTTCTGGGGTCTGAGCTGTCCAAGAAGTTCGCGATGGGAAATCATCACAGCGAAAACTATCACAGCGAGTTAAAATGTTCTTCAACTCAAAAGACATTTGTGGCCATAGCCTCTAAAGATGTCTGATATTACTAGCTATCCTTAAGACCCTCTAACATTAGATGTATAATGGTCTAAGTTGAGCTTGTCATTTAAAGGAGGTTGGGAAACAAGAACTATCACAGCAAACACTATCACATTGAAGTTAAAATTTCTTTCATTCTAAAATGATCTCTTGCCATGGCTTCTAACGAGATTCGACCCGAACAAACTAACGTCTTCAAACTCCGCCACTGTTAAACCATTACGAGGTCTTCTGAACATGACACATTCAAGGCAAATCAACCCACTGTAACAATTCGAAGTAGCCTTTGTAGCTTTGTGACAAATGTAACATTTGTCGATGCTATCAGTTCTCGTAAAGGTGGATAAAGTGCCTTCAAAAAGGTTCAACTCGAGACAAAGTCTGCTGCATTTCTGTTTCTGTTGTTTAGATTTTGCACTCGAGTAGCTCTGAGCATTACAAAATCTTACTGCCAGCATTTTGTAGAATTGATGTCAACCGGATACGCTGCGAAAGTCACCTCGACTCGAGTGAAAATTTTGTGTTAACTTGTCCGAAACACTTGGATCAAATTGTGCAAAATGCGTGTAATTGTTATCTACGAGAAAATTCTTAAAAATTGATAGTTTCGCTTGAATTTATAAATGGAATCTATGCAGACGAATTAATGGAAATGGTGCGCCACGGACATTCAGGCTTTAATATTCCCCCAACTCAACCTGAAAGCCGAAATGAAATCAGTCTCCTCATTACTTATCACATTTGTAAATCCTTTCACTAATTAAATTCTCGCACATTTCTCAACAAAAAGAAAGAAATAAAAAACATGCAAAAAGAGATTCTCCAAAACCACCAAATTGACCTTTACTCACCCTTATTGAAAACTGGCGCCAAATAAAGCAAGGCACTCTCCCCAATAACCAGAGTAGCTGTGGGGTAAAACCAAAAAAGCTTACTTTTCACATTTAATTTTTCAACTACCTTAATTGCAAGGCGCAGAAACTTTGCACAACATTTAATTGCATAAAAGTTCATTTGATAATCCAAAAGGATATGCAGGATAATAGCTACCACTTCTACTACGATAGCTCCTAAGGAACGAGTGCACAAAAAAAAACCTACAACGACAGAGACATGCGGAAGCACGCATTCATTAACTGAACTGAGCGAACTGAACCGAGATGGCTGGGCATGCCGCGCCGCGCCGGGCCAGTGCAGCGTTACGCAAATGGGACACACAGCATTCAAGGCTCGGCCACTCGGTGGAGATTCATGGAATTCTTAAGCCCGAATTCGTACCTTTTTCGGAGTTGATAATCCAGCATAATGCGCTTTTATTTGAAATAATAATGTTGCTGTTGAAATGGGCAACTCTGGGGTCGTACGTAAATCGGACAGCAGTCAACAGACCAGCCAGCCATTAGGTATTTTTGAGGTCACATTTTGTGTACTGGTGGACGTGGGTTTTTTCGGGAGTCCTACGCTACGAGTCCATATGGTAAAAAGGCGTTAAACAGGGTTTTTTTTTATTATTTTTTGTTTTTTAAGGTAACTTGAGAGGATGTTTTCGAAGGATTTTGAAGTCTTATTTTGTGTAGAAAGGCAAGGCATATGGAAAATATTTTTATTCCTTCCTACACTGAGAGAAAATATACACGAAACAACGGAAAAACTTTCAAGAAAAAGTAGAAATAGAAGAATTGATTATTTCTTCAACCATAAAGTGTAAAATTTCATTAGATCTCTCTATACTATGGGTCATTATATGGTATATCCTTTTATGGGACAGTTTCATTTTTCCTTAAATTTTTTGATCCTCTCACTTTGAAAATAATATGATGTATGCTTGAAATAATTTATCTTTACAGTGTCAATTCGGCCTTTCTCCATGACTTCATCTAATATGATCTCAACTTTTTCTCATTGTGAACCGCAAAATTGTTGCGTGAGGTGTTAAAAGGACCTAAGAGTTGGAGTTGATCCCTTTTACGACAGCGTTCGTGTGCATTCATTTGAATTCATTCCAAAAATTAATTCAAATGTCCGGCATATGTGGGCAAATTACGTGTATCTCCACACAAACATACACATACATGTATGTGTGCGTGTGTGCTTTTGAATTTTATTATGTCCTTTCGTAAACATTTCAACTCAGATTAATTGCAAAATTTTCCAGGAAATTAATTTCAAGGATTACATACGAAACCTTTGCGGTGAGTTGTGGCCGGCGACATAAAGTTCGTCCGAATATACGAGCAGGACCAAAACCAAAAAAAAATTACAATAGCTCCAATATTTAAATTTATATTTAAATTCTTAATACGCTAGTCGACGTCTACAAGGATTCTTATCCTGTCACATTCTACATGCTTGACATAACTTAAATTTGAAATGTCTTGTGGTAAATTGAAAATTAATATTAATGTCTACTCATATTTTCCCACTGGAACAAAGACAATAATGGCGTTTACACCTACACACAGACACACACACACACATGCACATAGGTCCTTCATTCGAAGATGAAACTCACGTAAGCTCTCTCAACGAGTCCTTGCCAAAGCAATTCGTTGCGCACATTTATCATATATTTTCGCTAGATCAAGTGAAAATGAGTAACGATTTCGACGCAAACAAGGAATTCATTTTCTTTTATTTCAACAAAAACGTCACCTTATTTTAAGCCCAAATGTGAGAAAATCCTTTAGACTTCCTGATTCTGCTGCTGCTGGCTTCTGCTACTGCTTCTGGTTCCTGCTCCTGAAGCTGACACTGATGCTAACGCTGATGCTGATGATGTGCACAGAACGTCGACGTGGTTAACCCGATTCCACACAATAAATCTCACGAAAAACGATTTACATTTATTTCCTTCACACGATGAGAAGTTATTCTTAAAATCCACTTTCGTTCAACGCTCTCGAGTCGGAAAGGTATTTATGTGTGGAGCTGTGGTAGAACGCGAAGCGTAGACAATGTCACATACGCAATTGAAAGGATTTTTGTGCTACCGCAGGCATACTAGGAATTTTCCTACGAAAATAATTTATCATTTCCTCAGACTTTTTCACGAGAATATTATAAATCGAAGAAAGGATGGTTAAAGGAGGATAATAAAGGTACACAATTATGCGTGATTCAATGGAAGATGTTAATGGAACTAGCTAGGACCTTCAATTCCTTTTTGTAGAAGTTAGAAAGTTAAGAGAACTTTAAGCTGTTAATAAGTAGTATCATTTGAAGATTGTTTTGAGGATCTCCATAGGACTTGTAGGACTTAGAATCTACGAATTTTATCTAAGAAGCGGGCATTGACAGGGTGAACTCCCCTAGCAATAGAATTGCATCATCCAACTACATGATAAAGGCGTTAAAATTCTTCGTAATATTTTCAAAGCTTTGGGAAGGCTCCCTAATGAAAACCTGGCTCGTAAGCTTCGGAAATTTAAATTCTTATACTCCTGCTCTACTCTATGATAGCAAGGACATATGATAAACCCTTCTAAGAGCTTGATGTTCCATTAGCCAAAAAATTCTAACCGTCCAAAGGAGTATGCCAAGGCCAACCCTGTAGAGGAGAATTTCCAAGCCGAAGGAAATTGTTTCTTCGTGGCTCCTTTGAGTTTGACGAAAAAGGGAATGAAAAAAAAAGTAAGTAGTCAAATACTCAGACCTTCCAGAAAGTTTGGGCGCCCTTTAAGGATTATTTGGAGTTAATGATACGACCTCGAGAATTCCTCGTAAAAAAGACAATGTCCTTGCTTTGTAATTAATTTCTCATACATTTTGTCTCCTTTTTGGACCCCTTCTCTACGAGCTTAACACATCCCCACTTCTTCCACATATAACTTAGCTCTATATATGAAGATGATAGATCCAGAATTTTGGTAGAAATTCCTGTCAGAGGTATTGAATTGGCCAGAAATATCCAATATATCCAATTGCTTCTGGGTATGAAAGGGAAACCATAGATTTAAAAAAAAAAGTCACAATTTTTGAACTCAAAACATAAACTTAAAGACGACAGTTCTAAAATGCTTTGGGGATAAAAAAAGGATTTCGTTAATAGATTTTCTCCCCCTTGATTCAATTGCAATAAAATGGAAATTTGTTACAGGATCCTTTTAAATTGTAAAAACGGAGAAAATCTTTTCACGTTTTCCCGTTCAATGACAATATATGACTTTGAGCAGGAAACAAATATTGATGCCCCAACGGTGGCTACAAGGAAGAAAAAGTCATATAAAAAATCAAAATCCCTATCTCAAACCTTGGATAGACTCAATCCAAAGCTTTTAGACGAGAATTGCCGTTTTCCACTCTTTTCTCCCTGATTTTTTTTTTTTTTTGACTTCACACGTATTTTGACATCAGTAAAGGATTATCCTGAGCAATGGAAATTTACACACAGCAGCGAGAATGCCAAAGTGACAACATTTTCCTTTTATTGGCCATTAAGGCGACTTAGCGCTTTGACTTGATTTGCTTGGCTTGGCTTGACTGGGCTGACTGGCTGGGCTGAGTGGCTGACTGGATGGTTGGCTGGTTAGCTGGCTGACTTGCTGCTTCGCGCGCTGCCTCAGTGACTTTGCACAGAAGGTTATTGCAATTGCAATCGAAGGTTCAATTCAAACGGAAGATGAGGTGTTTATTGGACGCAACAACGCGTAGAACAGACCAAGGACCCGACGAAAATCCTTGCACAAACAAATTGTGGCAAAGTAACAAACCGATCGTCGAGCAATATTTTTTATACATACATACATAAGTAATAATTTGTTTTCGATTTTTTTAAGGATAAGCGGAATTTATTTCGTCTTATGGTCTTAAGTTGTGCATGGAAAATGGAATGTTTAAAAAGAGAAGAGTAGAAAATGTTGAGGAGAGATTGCTTGCGGAAATGATTACTGAATGAATGTAAGAATTTTAAAACCCAACCGAATAACATATTTCGATATACTAAAAGAATAAGTGAAAACAACTTTTATCGATATTTTTTAGTTGATTGATTTCAAAATCTTTCGATATATATTAAAGGAATTTAATGTGATTGACGACATGAGTTTACTTTGATCCTTTTAGATTATGTCAGAGGAATTGTATTCACACACCAATGGATATATCGATAAACGGCCCATTTTCGATTCTTTCTTATTCGCTCTACATGACACGCGTCGTGATTTGAGGGTTTTTGGTAGCTTTCGAAATGGCTTAGTCCGTATTTAGATTAGGCGACGTTTGTGGCGGCAGCTCGAGAGAGATGTATACCTCAAACAAAAACTGCGAGAGATCGCAAAAAAAAGTCGCATAATCTTAATACGGACTTAATCTATAAACTAAGTCTTTTATCTAGATCTGTCGATATTTATCGAAGAACCGATATACAGCTTAAATTGTAGCAATAAGTAATATACTTTTTATACGGTGAAGCTGACATAATATCGGATATAAAACTATCCCGCCTGCGATGAGCAGTAATCTGCAGAGTAATCTGTACTGGCGAAGGTAGTACTCTAAAAAATATCTTTAAGAAAATTGCAGTCCTTGGAGAAAAAGAAGAGGTAGACCCCAAATGAGATAGACCGATGGAAGATGGAAGTAATATTGTGAACAACTGGTGGTCGGTAGTGGAAGATAGAAGCAAATGGAGATTACTACTCGAGACGGTGAAGGCCCGAACTGGGCTGATTTAGACAATGATGATGATGATGATGAGTAAATTTTTGCCCTAAGCTTTTCACTACCGGAAAGAGGGAAAAACTTGCACCCCAAAGACAGAAATCAATTAGAGCTCCTTTGATTCTTACAACTGTACCTTCCATCACAGAAGTTCGGGTAATTCCAGATCCTTATGGCTAACGTGGACACCTTCCATGTTTCTTAATAAACCTGAAGAAAGCTTTCTTTTGATTTTCGAAAATTTAATTAAAATCCTTAACTTCTTCTTTAAATTTGCATACCTTTGCAAACGGAAGACAGCAGCAAGAACTAAGCAAACATCCAAACAGGAAAAGGATAAGAAAAGAAAAAAATGGAAGAAAACCAAAACGAACATCCGTTCCAAGGTATCCCGAATTGGGAACATGCACGAGAGAGAAATCGAGCACAAAACCCAACAAGACAAGAGTCGCAAGTCAAACAAACCAAACAAACGTAACAATTAAAATATGCACAACACAAGTAAACATATTTTCAAGGAGTAAATATCCTTGAGCGAAAACTCACGAGCGCATAAAATGTATTTAAACTGCAAGAAGTGTAAGTGAAGTAAGCACCGTGGCTGAGCAGAGCTGGCAGGCAGACGACCGGAAGGCCCGGTAGCTAGACAAGCAGCAGCTGGAGCGAATGCATGAGAGAGAGAGAGAGGAGAGGGAGAGAGAGCTTTTCCTCTTCACAAGGCGAAGGCGCAAGGTAAATAAATTTCAAGAATACGTTCAATTTGGCAAGTTGAAAAAGAAAGGAAATGCGAAAAGTATGATAGCTAAAGAAAAGTACTTCTCTTGTACTTTGCATGGGAATATGGAATGGTCGATGGGGGAGAGCGGAGAGGGTTGGAAAAAGCAGCAAAGACGCTACGACGATACACTGAGTCGGAGTCAAGTCAAAATCGAAGACGCCGTACAAGATGTTCTTACAGGATGACGACATCTTTCAGACGTGGTCGTGAAGCATTGACGACGTGCCGTGCCTGAATGCTGAAGGTTCTTTTCTGACGCAAATAAGTAGCAAGGCATTTAAGTTAAGATCCTTATAAGGATTAAAGAGTCATTCAAGTTAAATGCATTCCATGGAGTTGTCGGGTTTTTTATTTTTATTTTTTTCTCTTAGTGTCCTTAGCCGGATTTCTTCCATTCGACGTAACTCTGAGAGACTTTTTTTTTCCTGCTCAAGCGTACCTTGAGCTTATTTAATTTTGTGCTTTTGTGCATTTTTAAATATTGTTGATTTAGCGGAATGTAAATTTTTTGAGCAAAGATTGAGGACATCGAAAATGACAAGATTTGTGGTAAGTTGATAGCTTTGAATTGAGAAAGCAGACGTGGCGTTTGGAAGAAAAGGTGCTAGCAAGAAAAATGGTCCTTTTTGGTTTTAAGATTTACTACTCGAATTTTTTCTGTTATATAAACCTACTGATAGATTAAAGAGTCGATATTTAGAGACATGGTGATGTAGTGAAAGCCTTTGCACCGTGATATCCGTCAATATGGGCCAATAAACGAATGTATTCCTAGCCGAAGTCTCATATAATCAAAAAGTCTACGTACACCTCGAACTTCTCAACAAAACTACTTTTTTCCCGAATTAAGACTCCAAAGTGTAATTTTTTTTTATGAAATAAGAAAATTCGGGATTCTACCAAAGACAAATATATATTCTTCAAAAACACCTTAATTGAAGAAACCAGGGAGAGAAGAACAAAAGTCCACACAAATTTGAATAAAAAAGTTGACGCACACTTGAAGCCTTATCATATTAAACGAATTCGAACTGCGAAGTTAATATATTGTGGGGACTCCTTTGGCTTCTATAATGACTTTCAGACGTCTTCTGATGCCTTTGATCAAAACAGCAGTATCCTTATGGGTCATTTCTACCTACTTAGTCCTTGATGCGGTAGTAAGGACCTCCTTGGAGGGTTTTTGATGATTTTGAATGCTTTTTCCTAACAGACTCCAAGTATGCTCGATAAGGTTTCGGGAAGCTATACATTGCCATTTCTGGTCAGTACACGACGTGTGTTAGGGACCATTATCTTACTGAAAGGAAATCTTTTTTAGTTTTCGGTCATTATTTGAGTAAACTGTGAAGCAAATTATATTTAAAGATATCTAATTACATCATTTGGTCCATCTTCTTGACAATAAAGGTATTTCTAACTCAGCCTCTACTATGCACCCACAAATGACAAAAATTCCTCCAGCATGTCTCACAGTAAGAATTAAATTTGTTGGCTTTTCTCCATATCTAGTTGAATTAATTCTACCCAAATGTTTTAAATTTTGACTTTTAAATAAAAGTAACAGTCTTCCCAAACGATTTGAGTCTACTGTGGGCCAAAGAAGCGCAACACTATTCTTCCCGGAGTATTCAATGAAGAAAAGAAGGTATATTTTAAGACTGAGTAGATCGGGCATTGGGGCACAAATCACGTTTGGGACCCATGAACGAGAAGTGCAAATTCTGCGTGAAGGAATAGGAAACCTCGATTCACGTTAGATCAAAATTTCCAGCTTTCTTTCATGAGAGAAGAAGAACGCTGCTAAAGGAAGTCATCTGAAACGACACATAAGGGAGATAATAACTTACCAAATGAAAACCGGAGTGATGCAAGTCCTCGAATGAAAATAACCTCGAATATGGCACAATAGTTTCCTCTAGCGAACGTAGTACCACGAACAGTAAGAGTTCGAACCCTTACCAAATAATAAAAGAGATATTGTTTTATATATTTTCTTGGCTACCTTAAGGCTACACTCAAAAAATTCCCTAGTCAAAAATTCGATATTCGACGTGGAATCAACGATATTTTTAATTGAAATAGCTCCAATTGCAAGATATCGTATAATCAACGATATCTGCGTCGTTGATTTTAGCGACGGACCGGTGTAGAATCAACGAGGGGACGACGTAAAATCAACGATGCCTTTTTTTAAGACGTAGATCCAAGGATATTTATCGTAAGGTCAACGATTTTGGTCGTAGAAAATTCAACGACGTGCTATCGTAGAATCAACGACGCAAAATTTTTTTAGTGTGGTAGCGACCAGGCAAGAACTGTCAAACTCTATTTAAAAAAAAATTTTGCTTAAAGCATATTGGTTTCCGCAATCAATTAGCAAACCCATATCCATCACGATCTATGCCAGTGTTGTGAATATGATATCAGGGTTGAAACTTTTTGTACTTTTTGACCAATTTGGAGACTATTTTAGCAGGCACAGGTACATAAGTATTTCATCTAGAAGAAGAAATTCAAAACATCAATAAACAGATGGCGTATCAACAAAACACAGCTGACATAAGTATAGCTCGTGAAATATATGGGCAACTCTTCAAGGATAGTTTTTTGACTGCTCGGTATAGCCTTTGGGGTCAAATAAGCCTATCTGAGCACTATTTTGAGTCCCATAGACTTGATCAGGTATATTTCATTTAACTTTCTATGCCCCCTTTTAGAGTTCAGAAACTGTTTACATACAACCCTGGCTATTAACTTTTTCACTCACAACGTCACAAGAAAAGAATATTGAAGAAATTCCTTAAAATCCCAACAACTTTAATGAAGTTCTCGAATATTTAAAACGGCCATTTTGCAGTGCTCCAAAAAAGGCGAAATTCTCGCTGCTGTCCTTTTTATAAATCATCAATTTAATGTACAAACATCGCAACGATATTGAATGGAAATTGTGTTATGGCTGTGATTTAAAAAAAAAAAAAAAACAATAAAATCCTCCAAGTTCAACGTTGCAATATTGCGAAGTGCATTTGTCTTATCAGCGCAATAATGCATTGAGGCAACAATGTCGGTAGCGGAAATAATGTGCAATTACATGATTGCACGCAATTTGCATTACAGCCATTATGTGAGCGTGCCCCATTGGTTTGTGCATATGTGTGCGTCGTAGGCGATTGGGTCATGCGATAAAATCCATTAAAAAGTGGCAATTCTATGATTCATAAAAGGTGCAAGCAGGATGTCTGTTATCCTTTATTTGCGGCTTAAAATAAAAACTCGTAATGAGCGCAGATACATTTAAAGGCAATTAATTTTGTACTTTTCATGAGTGCTTTTATTAATTTGTTCTCATTAAATGCATTTAAAAAATTATGGGAAATTTAAATTAAGCCAAAAACGACTCGAAAATAAGGATCAGAATTTTTTTAAAAGTGATCGCTCACTGTGAAATGGAATTTGATCAAGAATGGAATACATTTTCAGTAATAGAATCAACCTGGATCGAGAGATAGAAGCGTCTGACATCACAATCAGCCATAAAATTATGGAGACTGAAGCCCAGGACCTGGCTGACTATTTGACTACATCTCGAAGTCTGCCAAAATGAAATAAAATCAAATCCAAATAAATGTACTCAAATTCCGCCTAAGCGAACTCCTGTAGTGACGTTGGTGGCAACAGCTTGAAATATTGACAGCCAGATCAACAAACATACCATGAAGGTTGCCTACCATCACCATCAACAACAAGAACAACAGCAACAACAAAACTATTCACACGTACACGCCGAGCATGAGCTTGAAAGTTTTTAATACATATTTACCTACATTTGTATATGTAAACAAAAGGAAATTTAGTTATATTGACTCATTTTGGCAGTGACTGCTGCCACTGTCACTGTGGCTACAATTGTTGAAAAGTCGAGCGATGACATTAAAACAAAAGATGCCAATTTAATCTAGTATATCCATATGGGACACTCGAAGCCACCGAAAAGGGATGAAAGGACACATCGGAACATCCACAGCAGCAGGTAACTTCCGCTCAGCAAATGGAGGCAAATTGAATGGAGAGGTTGGACTGCGGCTGAAAGTGTAAAGTTTTGTGTTTAGTCAGAGGGAGAGTTTTTCTTATTGTTTTTTGTTTTTGTGCTTTCGTCCTTTCGCAATAAAAGTGTGACAAATTAAATTAATTCACTCGAAAATGGAAGAGACACATTCGCATTCAAACGATTGTCGTAGTAATTGCTTAATACCTTTGCTTTTAGAAAACTTTTAGAGCTGACTGTATGCATCCATGAGTGTATGAATGTATGAGTATGTTTGTGTGTGTTTTCCTTAATTAAGTTGAGGTACATCGGAAAGGACAAAAGTTTTAATTTCATTGAAATTTTTATTTACTTTTCATGAAGCCGACCAGTGTGAATAAAAAGGGAGAAAGGGGGAAACGAAATTTTTTTTATCAACTTCAATGTTGTCTTGCCTTAAATATGGTATAGTGGTTTGGCCTTGTGGTTCAACGTACTTGTATGACAAAACACTAAAAAAACAAAAACCCCAAGTTAAAAGGTTGATTTGACACTGCCATGTGTAGAAGCCACTTGACTTATGATGCTCCTCAAACACAGACAAATTCGAGTTACCGTTAAAGAAAACATGAACACTACACTTGTAAGACGAGAAACTAACTTAAGGTCAGCCGTATGACGAGATGAAACACAACTCTCACTAGCCAACAATAAACAATACACTCTAAAAAAAAAAAACTTTGCAATCATATATGACTCTCAATTCAGTATCGGAACCCGTATAATGAGCTCTTTTAAGTGTCATAAAGGGTGTGTATCCCTTCTTGTATAGGTCGTCTAATATGAGTCCCTTTTGTACATCGAATGAGTCCATATGAAAGTCGTATAGATTTGCCTTCTTTCCTACTCATATCCATCTCGTATTTCTTCTAAAATAAGCTCATATATGAATCGTCACATGTCCCAAATGAAACCAAAGCTTAAGACCCCAAATTATCTCGAAAAAATCTCACTGTGTACATGTAATAACGCCTTCCATTTAAAAGAGTCTCAAGAAGTTCACCAACATCAAGACAAAAATCCTTGACGAACGGACAGTGACAAAATGTAACCGCAATGCTGCTTAACCTGCCCTGCCCCGTTCTCGGGAGCTCAACACACGCATTGTGTTTCCCCGTAGAAGTAAAGAGGGCAAAAAGAAGGGGCAAAATCTTAAAGATAAATATAAACGTTTCATAAAGCAGTAAAAATGGCAACAAGAGAGAAAAAAATCGGACCGCAATAATAGCTACCGCATCCGCAAAAACTACGACCGGTGTACGGAGCACACCAGAGAGAGAGAGAGAGAGATGAGGAATATGTATGACCTTTGACTTTCAGAAAGCGAACGCAAAAGGACTAACCGAATGGTGGACTTGCAGCGAAGCCAGCGAAGCGCAACTGATGAGCTTTTGCTGCAGCATCGCATCACTTGGTCAAGCCACAACGACAGCGTCGACGACAAGCGGCAGCGGCGGCGGCGGTGGCGGCCCCAGAACGGACTGGGCAGCTCCTGCAGGTCTTGCGCTGCTTTCATAATGACAAAAAACTTGGGGTCGTCTGGGTAAACAGAAAAGAAACAGAACTGGTTGGGTAAAAGCCACGACACAAGTAGACGAAGAATGCGGTGCGGAACGAAAGGAGAAGGAAAAAAGGAAAAACTGTGGAGTCCACTGTGATTCGGACACGTCCAAAATGAAAATGTTTCAAGAAATCCTAGAGCAAGAGTGTCCTCTCCTTTGCTATATGAGCTTTACTTTTAATGCTGCGTATGTATGCGTTTGCATTGTGATATTCGTAACGTGTTTGTGCATGTTTCGTATGTGTGATGCTTTTTATTTTCATTATGAGTAGAAGTGCAAACAATGAGAATGAATGCTTCACTTTGGTCCTGGTGTGCAGAAGTGCTTTACCTCATACCACCATCACCATACTGGGCAACACTATCCGGTTTGGCAGAGACTTTAAGTAGCGAAGCCATCAACGCAGTCGCCATTATCATCATTATCAGCAATCTAATGTTCGTTATCATCATTACGCTTGTCGCCCAGTCTTCACGTAGTGCGGGGTGTCTTTGAAACCTGGACAAGGTGAATAGCTCTGTTCAGGGCTCGAGTAGGAACGTTTGTGAGAGAAATTTATTTTCAAGGACTAAGTAGAAAATGTATAAGGTTTTTTAAGTTGATCAAAGATTCTCAGATTAAAACGAAGTTTCCATAAGCCTTAGTATTAACTTAGCATTACTTGATATACCTCAATAAAACAGCTGAGTCGTACTCTTAAATAGATTCTGAATGGTAGAGGCTAAGACTTACCTAGGAATATAGCAATAAAATTGTTTCCCTCATTTCGGACTCGCTTACGCTCCTCCTGAGGTGAAGGTATGTGTTTCTGCAGGCATTCCGGTCCTGGATCATATCATCGGTGAGACCCATCGTTTGGCTGATACTTTTTCGTGTGGCCGATCCACGTTTTTTTTCGGTCGGCTTGCCCTCCGGCCGTTCGCTGGAACAGTGGTGAATATTGCCATTTTTATGGGGTTCTCCGGCGATCACCTATGAAAAAGGCAATACCATCGCATCCGACTAACTTTGAGCGCTTTAGTGATGGGCTTATGAATGAGTAAGCTGCCTCCGATGTGTTTGCTCTTAATGAGACCAAGTTTTGTCACATTGGCCGTCATCTTTATTATTTTCATCAAAGTCACCGATATTTACTCTCGTATGTTTTATACAACAATCGGACGCGTACAAGGGCATGACTAATGTTGTATACAGCTTGCCTTTCACATTCCGCGGCGTTTTCTTGTCGCCTTTAATTTAATATTGATTTCCATTAGTTTAGGAAAGACCTTATGTTAAGCATATATTACTTATGTGTATTCCGAAATCATGTACAGAGCTATTCAGGATAGATCATATAAATTAGGCTTAGAAAATGTCGTCATTACCACTAATTTGATTAGATTAAATTACACAATTATGTCTATCCGTATTGTGTCTATAAAGATCCGCATAGAGTGATTCCGGGCCCAGAAGAAATTTTATTTTTTGGGGGCC
Organism: Chlorops oryzae; assembly: GCA_020466095.1. Lineage (NCBI taxonomy): Eukaryota > Metazoa > Arthropoda > Insecta > Diptera > Chloropidae > Chlorops > Chlorops oryzae. The sequence goes on along the minus strand of CM035807.1, from coordinate 25,756,320 downwards.
CTTTTAGTGTTATCAAAAGAGAAAAACTTAACTTAAACTGGAAAAATGGTTTTTTTTTTTGCTGAGCTTAATTAAATTGAATAAAAAAAAGTTCAAGTTCGTTTTTAAATCCCATGTTTTCGATGGCTAAGCCGCAACTAAGGTATATCACATGCACTACGGTTTTAAATAAAATCGACTGCAGATTCGGAGAAAAATTAAAAAAGCATGTGCTAATGGGACCTTTTCCAAGGAAAAAACTCCCTAAATCCCTTTTTGCCTTGGCAGATTATCCAGAAAAGAAAACAGTGCAACACTGATTACATATTATTTTCATGATTCGGAACCATTTGCGTTGGGTTGAAAAATTTCCTGCATACCCAAAGGGTGATTTTGCGTTTTTTCTTCCGATTTTTGGTAAATATTGTTCAACTTTGCACCGGCAAAACGGTATCAAGTAGTGCTCGGATGCAGTTCATGTATATGAAGAAGTTGTTAAGTTATAATCTTTCTATATTTGCATCAAAAAATTTTGATAAAATGATTATTGCCTTGAGAGCTATAGGCCATACAAAATAAAATATGATAAAAAAACACGTCAAATTTTATGAATTTTTGCAATTTGCACCTACTAGATACAGTTTTTTCGGGTTGGTTTGTACTAAAACTATTTAAAATGAGTTCAAAGCTATAAATTGTGATAGAAAGGAAATTAAATTATTGAACGGATTACGAGATATAGCCATAAGTAAGTGAGTAATTTAATTCTCGGCCCCACTTTTTGAAGTCTATTTAAAAAAAAAGTAGAGGTGACTTGACAAAACTGAGTATGAGGCGTTGTTATACTCACCGAGCACTTTCAAAAACAGTCGTCAAATTTTTGTTTACAAAACATGACCTCTAAAATGTCGCACAGTGTTATATATGGGCACCTCCATGAGAAACGGTCAATCCCGTGACAGCCAGTCTGAGCTCAAATTGCATAATTTGAGTGCTTAACTATTGTCAAACGTTTTCAAAATTTAAAATCCTTGAGAATCACGTCCATTTTTTGAACTGTTATGAGCTAAAACCTAATAAGTGAGTATCACGGGTGAGACCGCATTCATGGAATCGCCCAAATTCATTGTATATACATATGTTAAAAGTTTTGAAGGATATGTGACCAAAGTTGACAAAATTTGCCATAAAAAAGCTATCGTGATAGAATTTTCGCTTCACAAATGCCACCTTAAGATTTAATACTCTTGGGAAAATATTATCCAAAATGTAGGCCCACTTTTCTAAACCAAAAAATTCTCAAAAACTCAAATCCAACAGAAGAAATCTTCAAAATTAGAGAAAAGCAATCAAAACGGAAAGGGAAGAAAATAGAATATCTACGTTGAAACTTGCAGAAAAAAAAAACAAAAAGAGGAAATACAAAAACAACAAAAACAATGGAAACAAAACGACAATGACGGAAAAATAAGCCACGAAGGTCATATTAAATTGCCATAAAAATTTATCGATTTCTCACTGCAATACAAAAGAAAAATTTTCGCCCCAAAACGCCAACGGAGGACACTGACACGATGAATAAGACGATGATGGAGACGGCAACGACGACGTTGCTGCTACTGATGCTACTGTAGCTTGCCTGGTGGTAATGAAAGAACATACGAACGAGAAGTAGAACGAGAACAACGATAACAGCAACAACAACAAAAAGTTCTACGAGAAAAATGCATAACAGAAGTACATAATATACAAACTTGGCGCTCAATGTTGAGTACATGGTTACACTATTCTTAAAGCATAAGATTGAAGATGAATTTTGTAGAAGAATATGAAATGAAAGAACGGAAAAAAGGGAAGAACACGAAGAATCCGTGAAGTACATAAACCAAAAGAAGACGAGACAAAAGTAACAAAATAAAATGCCTCGAGTGTAGTGTCTTTTGAATGAAAAAGTTTCAAAATATTACCAGAAGAAAGCAGACAGAAAAAGTTCGCTGATAAAAACGCTAAAATTTCTCTCTAAAAAGAAAAAAGAAATTCTTTTTAAATAAACTGTACGGCAAAAGTTGCGGTAAGGAGCCTACAAGTATGCTACAATATATGCAAAAAGCAGTTTTCCTTCCATTTCATTGCTTTTTTGTATATATCTTTTTCTTTTCGTCTTGTTTTTTTGCTGTTGTTCTTTCGTTGAACTCGAAGACTTTGAACTTTACTTCACTGTGGCTAATAAAGAAAACTTGGCTGGCATTATTCAGTGAAAGTCGATGGAAATATAACTGCTAAATAATACGCCAACAAATATTGTAAGATGCAAGCCTTATAAACATTAGACTAATAATTTTGAGAAGGCTATTTCTCGATTTCTTATATCAAATTTTGCATATCATTCAAGTTAAAAGAGTATCTTCATCTGAATTAGAAGAAAGCGCCACATCCGTCCTTAAATTCGACTCACCTTATGTACTCTAAATTCGCTTGCTCATAGGTGAATTGAATTATTTAATTTCGCGTTCTATGTGGCGATAAAACCTACCTTCTTACAATGTGCTACGCCTGAAAGTGAACACCTTTTTGCAACCCACCTAACAATTGTCGAGCGACCTACAATCGTATACCTCTCCTGAGCGCCAGAAACTTGAAGACACCTAAGCACAACGGCAAAGCGCCAACGAACGAATGTCACACCTCTTGGTAAATACGCAACCATTGGCTGGAATAAATCAAAAAATCTACCCAGCAATATTCACAAACACACACGTACACAGCCAGAGAAGACGACAAGAGCACAAACACACATAACCAGAACCAGAACCAGAAGCAGCTAGGTGTTCATATACATGCACATCTACACACCTATTTTACTAAAAGAAGGTGGCACAGTTGCTTCATGAGCATCGTTACGGTGTGTATACACGTCGCACGAGTCCACTAACACACGAACACTCGAGCAACGATGAAAGCTCCTCTCACAAGGTGGTGTGGCGAACGCAGCAAACGGTTAGAACGGTGGGCGCACCTGAATATAGGTGGAGTCTCGAGCTCATTTGTATTTACCTAAGAATACCTAAAAAAAAAAAAAACAACAACAAAGACTGAAAAGGAAGAGAAAATCGTGTCGCAACGACACGATGAAGAAACGATACGAAAGATAGGCAAAAAAAAACACAAAAAAAACAGAAAATGAAAGGAATTCAGATAGCGACTCAACGCGGTGAGAGCATAAAAAGTCATGAATGGTGAGCGAGCGCACTTGAAAATACAGCTGCTGCCACTGCTACTGCCACTGCTGCTGCTGCTACTATCACTCGCCGAAATTAGACATAAGGTAGCATCGCAAAGTGGCTTCGTAGCTCTGATTACGTTCGGCTTCGAGCTAATGTACATTCGCGTTAACTTTAACGTTAGGAAAGGTAGCAGAAGAGCGCAAGTGAACATCTCTCGCAGCTGCTATCGACGTTGTTGTGACTGTTGCTGCCGATGTTTCCGGCACTGCTGCTAGAGAGTGCTCTGCTAACAGCGCCGGCAGCCTCCTAAGTGGCTGTTGTTCCTGCTGTCTTCGTCGATGCTGTTAGTATTCTTGCTAGGATAGCAGCACCTCGATTCGTGAGCACCATATGCGCATAACGAGGATATTCAAAAAGAAATGTACTTTTCTTGCAATAAAATCATTCAGTTTTTGCTGTTCACAAGAATTTTACTTAACGATTTTCATTTAAATTTGCTTTCCATGTTTTGGTTCTTAATCTTTTCTCGATGTGAGCAGTATTTAAAATTAATTGAAGCTTGATTAAACAATGCGACGTATTACATAATAACATTAAATGAAGCAGCTTGAATCTCAATCGTTGTTTAAACCTTACCCCATGACGTATACGTAATTTATTTATCATATGAACATTAAAGTTGAGTATACGCAGTGTATACCTGAATTTAAACATAAATAAAAGGTAATGATTTAGCTCTTTATTTTAATAAAAATCGACTTTATATTGTTCAAATTATATTCTTTTGAAGGCATTTGAGCTTGATGGATTAAAATAAAAGCAAAAAAAATTATTTTTCAATTGCCAAAAATTACATTCTTCATATGGCTCTAAGCTTCCAACCTAGTTTAAATTTTTTGAAGGTTGAACTTTCAAATGAGTAGTACGCAGGAAGTTTAAACTAAAAGGTATATTTATTTTATTAATAAAAATTTTTATTAAACTTCAAATATAGCCAAATATTTTTTGACTTAAACTGGCATGAAGACTAAGGGAATATATTAGAGAATTTAAACATTCGACGCGCTTAAACCGAGTCGAAGACTACGACCCTATAAGTGAAAAATGAGGGACCCAAAAGCCCAAAAAATAATTAAAAAATTAAATATGGGGATGGTCAACAATAAAATCTAATAAAAGCATATAAATATTCCGGCTTTAAGTCAAAAAGGCATTATTTAAAAACGTCCGGTTTTCAGTATGCTTTAATAAATTATTCTAAATAGGTTTAATTCGTTGGAAAAAAGTTTGCGTTCGAAATTAAAGGATCGATACGGAAAGCCAATACTTCCGCTCGGTTAAGGTGCGCCTTCTTCAGATCGAGTTTAAGTCAAATTGGCGCGAATTTAGCAAAGTTAATTTTTAGAAAACTTATTTAAAGATTTAGTAGGTAACTAGTAATACATTTAATAAAGTGTACTATCTCCATATAGGCACTCCTCTTAAGCGAACACCTCTATTAAGCGGATATGTTTTACGGTCCCGTAGGTGTCCGCTTGAGAGAGCTTTCCACATAAGGCCCTAAACATCGATTAACCATTAATAAATTTACAACTTCTAAATTTCTTCTTAAACCTCAATCTCAATCAATATCCTTCCACCATCCTTTTCCTCATTTAGTCAAACTAAGTTGAACTAAAAAAGAACAAAATGAAATCATAGAAAATCGAATAAAAACTCTTGGCATATGCGAATACCGTCGGTGAAAACGGACAAAAATATTTCTACATAGCAGAAGCAACCACTTTTTTAACTCAAACCTTGAAATAAGGATTTCATCTTCATCTTTCGTCTTGTGCTGTCCCTACTATTCCCTCATTCCATTTACTTGCTAGCGCTACTCACACCATCCAAATGGTGAATTGAAATTTTCGTTATTTTGGTTGGCTGCCAACTTTAGCACACCTTAACGGTGTGCGAGCGAATGAGAGGAATAGCAACAACAAGAACAACAACACAAACAAATCCAAAAATAAGGACTAACAACCTTAACTAACGCAAGCGAGAGCGAGAGAAGAGAGTATGGTAAACTAAAAAAAAAAAACAATAACAACAACAAGAATAAAGTTAACAAAAAGCCATAAGAACGATTCTGACGACGCTCAGGACGAGAACGACATCGAGAACGAGCATCGGCGACGGCGACTACCACTACTTGTGGTTAGGTATACAAGAGAAAATGATGACGCAGCAAGACATAAAATTGAAGCGTAACAGCAGTTGATGTACGGCAGGAAGACAGCGACGGCGACAGCGACGGAGACGGAGACGACGACCAAGCACCTCAACGAAATGCTATGCCCCTATTCGTGAAGCAGGTGCACTATTTTCCCTTAACACGCATACTTAGCCATCTGTGGCGGCTCCTAAATACATCCGTTCTTCAAGGATGCACGGGTGGATGTCTCAGGATCACCTCAACCCAAACGACTCTCTGACTTAGCACGCCTGTCCGTTAAATATTCTACGTTGCGCTTCCGTAACGCCACCTAGCGCAGGTACATAATAAGCGTATGCGTCGCCGTCTTCGTCTTCATTGTCGTTGTCGGCTCCTAGCTTCAAAACGAAAGAGAGAAACTTTTCGGATACCGAACGTGGGCACGCGATGGTGCTGACTTTTACGCTTTTCTTTCCGCAGGTAGATTGGTGGATGCGTAAGGTACATTATATACACACGTGCCAAGTTCTACGCCAGTGGGTTAATGGGGTGTGAGGCATTCATTAACGACATGCGCACTCATCGCAATTCACTCTCCGAGGCGAATCGAGAGCTTTTCATTTCAATGATGTAGCAGCATGAAGACAGCAGCGTTTAGAAAAACATAAGGCTATCCAGCAATATTGTCGCTGTTAACATTCAGTTAATACAGTGTGGAGCATAACAGAGCTGCACACTCGCTGTTGATCGAATCCATATCGTAAATGTTGCTCCCGAAGAATTGATTCGGAGTCTTAATCATCTTGAGACAATTTACATTAGGCACATTTACATCAGGTTAAAATAAATTGCGTACTCCTCCAATGCGATGGCATAAATCGTTCTGATGTAGCTTTTGACCTTTAAATTTGCTGCCATTTTTCGACACACAATAAAATCAAAACATTGCCAGACGACACTTGGCAATAGTTGGAAGCACCTACTCGAAAATAAAATTAACATAATTGTTGAGCATATTTCTATATCTTTGCTTTATAGAATTTTTACTTTTCTTTGTTCAACACGTAAAAAGCTTTGTTTTTGGGATTGCTTAAGTCCTTTGGGTGAGACAGCAAGGCAAGAACTTCAATGAAATGTTTATTCACATGCTAAGGACTCCCACATATACCCAGTGCTTTTGTTTCTTACAGAAATAAGTATGTCCAGAAAATAACTACAATAAGAAGTAAACGAAATTATAAAGATTAAAATGTTTAGGGCCTAAAAGTCAAACATTGCTGCGACATGGCAAAGTGAACTCTATGAAAATAAATTCACATATTTAGCATAATTCTATATTTCATTATGATTTTTACTATATCTTTCAAAATCATAACAGAAAGCTTGTTTTTGGATGTTAATCTTTGGGAGACAGCAAGGTCACTTCATAAAGTTTATAATAAAGACTCCAATATACCCAATCTTTGATTACTTTAGAATGAAGATGTCCTGATGACTACTACAATAGATCACTTCAACGACGGAATTATTGAAGTTTCAATTTTTAAGCTATCAAGTGACGCATAAATCTTATATTCCTAATAATTTCATTCTTTTCAACCAAGTAAACACAGAGTCTTTTGAATTGAAGTACTGTTAAAGCAGTCCTTATAAGTTCACACCGCTAAGATAAATACACAAATTCTAGTCTTCAATAAGATGTCCTGATGACTGACTGTATAAGAATTAACGAAATTTTGAAGAATTCTATAAATTTTTCCGTAATCAACTCCGTTATATGCCTGACACGTAGCTCAAATTGAGTCAATTTACAACAAAATCAGAACAAAATTTGACATCTTAAATTAGGCAGATTCATTATGTGTAAAAATTAAAAATTGACCAATTCTCGATAATTCTACGTCAACCTTAGCTAGAGATATAACTCTAATTTTTTTGTAGCTTTAAAAAACTATTTAATATGAGTTCAAATAAGGTGCTTCCGAGACCTTTAATAAAAGCCCAAATTTCGAGTCCTTGGTACATTGAAAAGGGAGTTATGGCTTATGAAACTTATTGCATAATCTCCCAAAATAATTGAATGATCGCCTCGAATAACGGTGTAAGTGACAAATTTTTTTAAGCTACCAACATGTGTTCTTATTTGGTCAACTCTTGGATATTACTCAACATTTCATAACATCAAAGAAGTGAAAAGACTTTGTTCGTACTGTCTGCCGTGAACAAATTTCCAAAAATGTGAAAGTTGTCTCCTACAACGTTATTCGAGGCGATGATTGAATTCTTAATATGCACTTGTGTGGGAAGTCTTTTTAACGAAAGTTCTCGCAACGCAAGACTTTGTTTAGATGTGGCAAGCTATCGGTAATAGGCAATACCGATAGTGGATTGTGATATTTTTCCGAAAGCAGAGCACTATCGATAGCCTCGACAATTTTGATGAATTTCCTCTTTTGAAAAGGTTAATAATTGTAGATACACCTTAAGGTAGAAAGTCGAGGAACATGCGCCGAACTAGATCGGTCAACAGCAAGGATAGCATTGAAAGTATCGGACCATCAATAGTGGCGATAGTGACGCACCATCGATAGTCCAGTCGACAGTTTGCCACCACTAGCTCCGACAATTCACCGCATAATGTGATATGCAAGGAATTATAAATTACACAGTACGACAAAAAAGAATGAAGTAGAAATACCTGGGAAGTAACACTATTTTTCTTGTAGGCCGTGTCGAGTACAACAAGAACCGGGGTATGAAAAAACGGTTAAAACCTCGATTTTACGTACCTTTGAGAAATTTTTAGGCATTAACTTAGGTAATTATCAATTGATTTTAATTTGCTTACCGGATATAGAAAGAAGAAAGGCCGGCCTTCCAATTGATGCCTATATATTGTTGAGTGAAACTTAAAAAAACTCTGTCTTTTTGTCGACCAAACAAAAAACTATGATTTTTTCTTACGTTTTAAACTTTGGCGATGGTTTTAGCACTATTTTATAAGGAAGGTCTGCCAGGTGTGAATTTATTATAAAAGAACGTTAGTCAACAAGTAAAACCCAGGTTGTTTCTTCAAAAACGGTTTGTAATTAAGTAAGTTATTAAACTTTATATCAGAATCAAATTTTTTTAAAATACCAATTTTTCTTAAAAACCCTGAAATGAAAAAAAAATGGTCAAGCAATCATTTTTGACGTTATTAAGAAAAATTTGTATTTTTCAAAAATTTTGTTGTGATAAAAAGTTTAATAATTCGGTTTGGTACATCAATGTTTTTGTCTCAAGGAGTGCAATATGACGTCTATAGAAGTCATTGACCTCAGGCGTACCGTTCGAGTACTTACCCTGAAGATCTCAGTTCCTACCATCCTAATGTACCACCCTAATATCAAAAAATAAAACCCTTAAAATATTATCAAACTTCTCCTTAAGAAGTATATCGATATTTTCTACAGAACTATTCTTAAATTAAGTTTGAAAATTTTTTGCCGAACGTAAGGCGTTTTTTTCATCCTCTGTAAACAACAGATGTAGAGGAATATATTTCTATATATATTGACATATATCGCACCTTTGCTAATAAATCGGCACAATTCAAAATTTTTTTAATCAATTTTTTTATGTTCGATTGCATTTTTCTAAGATACAGCATTCGATTAAGAGTAATATAAAATTAGAAAAAATATTATTTCTCCTTAGTTTCAGGAGAGATTGAATGATTTTCGAGAAATGCGAAATTTTGAATTGTGCCGACTTAGCAGCAAGGGTGCGATATGTCAATGCGCGACCCCTACGTTCGGTTAAAAAAAAAATTACTTTTCGTAATTGTCTTGCAAAAATGCGTCATATTCGCTTCTATACCGCGCACTTTTTTTGAGGTACGGTCTAATGTACAGTGTACTCTCTCCTTACGAACACTCCTCTCAAGCGGAATCTTTCTGGAAATGCTCTAGTGTTTCTGATTCTCATATAGTTTCTTAAGCGGACACCTCTGTTAAGTTGACATATTTTCCGCCCCATAGGTGTCTGCGTACGAGAGGGTACACTGGATATACAACGAAAAGTGGTTATGGTAAGTGGAATAAGGACGATTACCATTAACTCCATTGGAGAATGTAATTTAAGTCAAAAACATCGCAGAACGATCTCTTCAAACGATCGAAACTAGGAGTGTCGCTCTTAGCATAGCCTCCTATAACACCAAAAGATCCTCTTCATATTCCACACAGGCATCTGTTTCTTAAAACCTGAATTCAATAAAAATTTACCTGAAATAAGGACACATTTTAAGATTTTGAACACTTATGAACCCCCCACTAAACTTTCCCCCAGTTCCTTCCAAGGGTATTATCTCAAAAAAAAAAAATCCAAAACCTTTTTCTTCATAATTTCCAATTGAATGATTTTCAACGTAAAAGCTTCAGTTCGAGAAAAGAACAAAAATAACTACGGTCAGCAACACTTTGAAAGGAAAAGGTAGAAGAGCAAAAAAAGAAAAAATAATGTGAAAACTTTTAATGGCCGCAAGCGATGCGAGCTGAAGCATGACGGAGCATGAAGATCTGAGGTAACGTCTAAAAATTATGAATCATGCATCAAAAATGTCCAGCAACAAAGAAAATGAGCAAAAAAAAAACTGCAAAAAGGTGACTAATGCAAAAGCACGAAAAAAAGTTTTAATGAGAAAATCACTTAATCGCTGTTGCTGCGAAAACAATGGAAGGAAAGGAAAGTCTTTTGAAAGAATAAAAAATTCAAAAGACCATGTCAAGCGAAATTTTTCAATTTTTTTATGGCCATCGTCGACGCTACGAGGTGATTATAACTTATTTTTCATTTACACTTCCTTCCGTCAACAATGAAGATTTACGCTTATCATGGAGAAAAATCCAAAAAAAAAAAAAAAATCCCGAAAAAACATTCCCACCTCCCATCACCACATCGAAGTCAGTCAAGTGAATGAGCACAACAACAGGAATCGCAAGTACCTACACAAGGAGAGAACTGATTTAATTAAGAAGGTGATTAAAGCTGATTCCTGTTATTTGTTAACACAGCAGACCGAAGCAGACAAGGTCTCAAGCTTTTTGCTCGGAGTCCAGAACGCGCACCGGAAGTCCGTGTAAAAACGCTGCTGTCGTAAAGTATCCAACACGCGGCTCTTCGTATTTCCGCAACAAATGCCGCTCGACGTCGTATCGGAAAGCAACGTCTCTCGTCTCTGGCGGCAGTAGCAGCAACAGCATAATCGGAAACTGGGCAAAAGTGAAATCGGAAACAATGCAAATTTTTCGAAAAATCTAGACTTACGCGAAAAATTAGTCTCAAGCAAGCGGGGGACAACAAAAGCCTCAGCGTCGTGAAGCGGCGTTCGCTTCGAGGTCAAAGAGGATTTTCATGGAAAATTTCTCGCACCCGATAAAGTTGTAAAATTCAGTTTAAAGTTTTGTTTTGCATATTTTGTTAATTTGAATTTTAAGGTAAACAAGAATAAAAGAAACAAAGCACAGAGTGGAGCTGTATGGAAGCGAAAGGACCTTCTCGTCCAGGAAGCAAAAGTTGCTGATTGTGCTGGCAAATGAGGGCGCACTCCACAGCACTTGCCAGCTGTGAATTGTTTTTGACGCTTGTTTGCCTGTCGAACTTTTCGTTGGTGTCCGTCTTTTTTTTTTTTTTTTTGGGCTTTGGAAGAAAAACTGTAATTAAAATTCAATTAGGCTTAGGTCAACGGTATTTAGTGTTCAGCATTTAGGTGCAAAGGTCGAAACAAACTCGATTATTATTTGAACTGCTTTTATGGAAATAGTTTTTCGGGGGGAAAATATTTATAGGCTTAGAGGCAACTAAGAACATTAAGGAACATTATTTGAAAGTGGAAAACAATTTTAGACCAACAAACTGAAGGAAATATATTAGATTCCATGTTTAATCAAAGTTTAAGCCCTGCTAAAAGGAGGAGGCCTGCTTGTGGATCAGTTGATACCTGATTGTTCAAGTATAGAATTATCTTAAAATAGCCATTCAAGAGACAAAGTGATCATAAAGTCCCTAGAAGATCATAAATTGGAATCAGAGAGCCGGCGTTAGAGCAGCGCACGGTTTGGCCGGATATAAAAATCGGATTGATCTCGATTATGCAAGAGCATGCAGTTCATTTTGGGGAATCTCCGAGAATCAGTGATGCTATTTGTGATGAAGTCTCTTTTTTTAAAGGAAATTTTTGAAATAAAATCAATCTCTAGTTAGATCCTGAATTCCAATAGCGCAGGAGCTACGTGACAGCTGAGTATAACAATTGGAAAATGTAATATAACAGTGTTGTAGAAACTATTGAGTACTTTCTTGAGGTACTTGGTACTATGGGGGAATTCTTTTCTTGCTTAATCAAGTAATATTTCATTTCCATTTTGTTTTCTTTTAAGTATCGATGTCTATATTTAGGATTTCTATAAATTATTTGCTATGTAGAAGCGAAAATTACATTGCACTGATACAAAACAGGACGAATACAAGAGTACCTAAAAATGTACTGAGTCAAGTTCAGACCCAAGACCGCAGCAATGACATGCTCACGCATACACAATTTCCAGCCGGGATATGATCAGCTGTTAAAAACTTGAACGTAAAATTGAAACGGAGCTTGAAAGAAAAATTGAAGTCAAGTTGGTGATCAATTTCTAAAAGTGTGAGTGTGTTAGTAAAATGTTTTGAGTGTATGTGGACTTGAAAGGCAAAAATTGAATGTGTGGCTGCCATGTAACACGGATTACCGCTTCAAAATAAAATAAGTTCACTTCTCTCGCGTTCTTTTTATTCTAATCGATCCGGGTGCTTGTAAATACTCTTTAAGGGAGAACGTCGGTTTTGACATTCGTAAGGTAGGTCTTCTTTATAGGGTGTGTGATCGTGCCACCACGATTATATATTTAGAAAATATAAGATGGAAAGACCACGTACCTGTTTTTTATTTTGGTTGCTGGTTGAACGATGGATCTTATAAGAGTGATGTTGATATTAGTGTTGCATTTCTTCATCTTAGAGGAGTTTATCTTTTCCTTTCGGCTGCGATCGTGCGGACCGCTTTTAAGGATTCCCCACCGTTTTGTGGAACTTTAATGCAGCGGGAGTGAATCGCGTTTACGCGCGCGCACCGAAATGACTTTAATTTGGTTCACCTAGGTCTTTTAAGTTCCAAGGAGTTGTAAAAGGTTTATAAACGCATCGCTTGCTATGGATCGAAACAAAAATGTAAGACCGCTCGCGCCGGTGTTCAATGATCAAATAGAATGTCGTTGCATGCCGAGAGGTAGATATCGATATCGCCGCTTAGTACTCGGCGCATAGGTTCAGCGGCGAAAGCGGACAGTGGCGAAGCTCCATAAACGTTGTAAGCGGCTAGGTTGAAAATATTTCAGGCGTTTTATGCGGAACGAATGTAGCTACTTTCATTAAATCAATGTATTTATAAGAAATCTCCGTAGGAGTCCTGGTTTTGTTACAACATGCCCTGGGATTCTGTGCAAACTTTCTTTCGCTACGAAACTTTTCACTTCCTCGAGAAAATCGACAAAAACCTTTAAAAATCCTTCCTTTCATAAAGGCACGTGTCTTCAAAGCAATCTTCAGTGAAGTTCCTAAGCACAATTTTTCCTGCAACATTAAGCAATTTCATACAGAAAAATGTCGCATTTTATGTGCTCACTCTGCCAAAAAAATGAAAAAAAAAATTCTTGAAGCTAAAAGCCGTGCCGTGGCTCTATTAACCTGTACCAACAAGCCAAAAGCCTACGTAAGGTCTTCCTTCTCCTTTTCTTGCTTTTTTCGCAAACGTAAGTAAGAACGCCGCACTCACTAAATGAGCAAATGAAGTAAGCAACAACAACAACAATAATAACTACAAAGAGTAGAAAAATAAGAAAATAAGAAGAAAATTGCTTATCGCAAGTGAATTTTCCCACACGCAACACATGTGCTAAAGTAAAAGTTCGCACACGTACAAAAGCGGAGCTTATTGAGTGGAAAACGGTGAAAAGCTACGGCGAAAAGGAAACGCACAAAAGAGAACAAAATACACACACAAGCACCAACAACCTAAGACATTACGAGCCTCATAAGGTTAAAGCATGCTTACAAGGCTAGTTGAGTCGTTGCAGATGGAAGAAAGTGTGGGGCCAAATCCATTAACCTGATGTTTACTTTTCTACACTTCGCCAAACGAGAAAAGTGAAAGTGTTCTCCGCACTTCAGCGTTTTTAGTGCAAGTGGAGAAATATGATATTTTTACGTCTAGTTTGCGAAATTGAATAAAGAAAATGTGTTTACTCTTTAGCACAAACGATACAGACGATACAAAGGAGCACACGCACGCACGCACGAACGAACGAACGCACAGACTCACATACGAATGCCCCACATTGGGCGCCACTAAATTTTACCTATCACCGTTTGCCATGTGGCATTACTTTGAACCCATAAACATAGATTTTCTTAAGTTGACGTAAATTACTTCCATTACATTAACACGAAAACTTGTTAAATAGCAGCCAGGGCGATATACGAGCATGATGTCCTAGCATAGTTGCGGGGGCAGTGGTTTATTGGAAACGTTAAGATCTGCTCCTTGATTTAACATAAGTTTCAAAGGTGTCCGAGGGAAAAAATGTTTTGTTTTTCTCGTTCGAAAAGCTATCAAGGAACATTGTTAAAAGGATAATAAAAATTCATATTATTCACGCCAATAAGAGATGTAATGGCCTAAGAGGTAACCAGGAGTTACGGAGATTGTTCATTTTTTTACTAAAAAAAACTATGAAATTTTATTTCATATTGTTAAATACTGAATCGTCTTTTGTAAAAAGAAGTTGAAGAAGGCAATCCCTGTTCAAAAGGCAAAGAAATAAATTACAACATCAACTAACAAATAAGATAAAAATCAAGTTATTGCCGAAAATCCGCATTTGATTTATGACTGTCAACACTTGCCCGGAAACAGCACGAGAGGTATGAATGAAGCTTTAGTCATATTAGAAAATATCTCTATGATCGGTGGTACGGTGTTTTGCGTATTTAGTAGCAATCACCGAAGCCAAAAGGAACTCCACGTATGAAGTGTAAACAAACGTATGATTTGTGACTCCTGACTTCGCACGTAACATGGAGCTGGCGAAGAAGTGTTAATACAAATAAACACAAGCAAACAGGGGAGCCCTCCCTTTCCACAAAAAAATCATGACGAGAAAATGTAATTTTTTTTTGGCTGGATGTTGGAAAAATATGATAATAAAAAAGCATAGAAAATCGAAGGGAAAAAACAGCAATCACGCAACAGGATATTGAAACGTCATACGCGGATTTTATTGTTATTCCTCATACACTGAGAGAAATTTTTCACTGTCATAATTATTTTATTTATTTTTTTAATTTAAAAACACAGAAAGGTTTTGCGACAGGACTATTTTGCAGGAGTAAATTAAGATGACGAAAGACATTTTCAGACCTGAAAATTGAATCGCATAAATGTAGCGTGTCTCATTTATTTGCTTTCCTTTTTATTTGTCTTTAACTCCTGTCAAAATTTAAAGCAAACCGGTCTCACAACTGGCGCCCAATGTGGGGCTTTTATGAAACTACATATTCAGCCCTATTCCAAATGAATATTTCCCGGGAATTTTTTCGCTAGCAGTTTTTCTCCGCGGAAAAAGAAAGTATTATAAACGTCAATATAAGAAAATGTGATGACCTTTGGTTTAAAATATTTGCTTATAATGGTAGAATTATTTTCAAATCTGCAGGGAAAAAGTCCCCGACAACATTTGGAATCGGGCTGATTTTACCAATATCTATTTCTACAATTTTGAGCCAGCATTTTTGAACAGTGTACCGTAAATGTATCTGCAACATGATTCAATATTACCATTTACGGCAAACCGGAAAATGCGAAAACTCGCACGAAGAACTCTAACCAAAGTGCAACTTCATTCATGGGCATTAAAACTGTCAGGACGAGCTGCTGTGAGAGAAAAAAATATATATTGTACGTAAAAATCCGTAGAGCACATAAAGTAACACCTTCACACATGATTTATTTCATCGAATCAACCTCAACAGGAAGTCGTGGGCACAGGAGACACAAGTTTTTGACTTTTTGCTTTTCTCTCACTCTCCGACTCTCTTGCCCTCTTCTTTATTTGAAAGTGCCTTCAGGACATGCACGGCAACACGTATGCGTTGCGGTAAGTGCAACGTGAGGCAAATGATTTTGCTACCAAAAAAAAAGGAAAAAAAGAAGAGAAAACAGACAAAGTAAAAAGCGAAAGCCCGGTGCAAAATTCCAAGGAGCGTTGGCGTTTCGCAAAACGTGCCTGAAGTTAGCGCTCAGATGATTGTGATGTAAGCATATTGTCGGCAACAGTTTGAGGTTTTACGTTTCGCGTCAGTTTTTCGTTTTTTTATAAATTTTTTTTTTTTTTTTTTGTTCTTCGTCCTTCTTTGGCAGTCTATAAACGGACTGTCGAGACTGTCGCCTTTGGGGCCAATTTCGTGTCGTAGCAGCAGCACAGTTGGCTGCAACTTATGCTGCAATGTACGTGCAACGGAAGCTAATATCAATGTGTATAAATAGTAAAGGAAAAAATTCTTATAGGTGAGCTGCGATGGCAACATTAAGGTGCTGAAATATACTCGAAAAGTAAAAGTAGCCAATCGAATTATTTAAAGCATGAGCGAAAACGAATGCGGAGCAGAAAAAGATCGATTTGATAAAAGCACATTTGGCAACGCAAATCGACAGTTTGCAAGGATACAAGACACGACGAGACACGGCCGACAACCATAGGCCATGACGGAACGTGTCCTGCATAAAGAAAATTAACAAAATGAGCGCTAGAAATGTGAAGACAATTTGATTTTTTATTTGTTCTTTTTCCAGAGAAGAGAACTTCAAATGAGACGACTTAATGGAAATTGGCCGGAATCGAGCTTAAGTAGAGTGAAAAAATGCGTACCTTTTTGAAAAAAAAAAGTTCATGAAAATGTGTTAAAGTCTGTTGGAAACGAAAAAATTGGACTTCATGGGTCTAGGTGCGGAAAATGCGATTTTAATCATGGCCATCTTCAATTCCTTGTGTCAAATTCTGAAATTCTCAAGAAATATTATAAAACGGAGAGACTGTTGCGGAAATAAGGCACACTAAAACCTTGTCCCTTCCCAACCGCTCTTGGATCACACAACAACTTAACGCTCATGAAGGGGACAAAAATCTACAGCCGGACTGACACAGGTTGCAAGGCTCCCAGCAATATTTACCGTTAAATACTATACAAGCCCGGAATCCTCGTTTTGGACTCGTCAATTCGAACTTTCATCCAAACACAAAGAACTCTACTGATGTTCGAAGGGAGCGGCTTAGTCCTTAATGCTTCTGCCAGCGGCAACAAGCTCACCGATTGATCCTTGTTCGCGCAGTTCCAGTTCCAAAAATCTGCACTCTTCATTGTAACTGGTTCCATATGGCTGTGTTGGCATCACTATCGCATAAGGCAACAAAGAATATTTAAATTCAGCAACCGAAAGTGTGCATTGGAATATTTAAAAACCAGTTAATTGAACACAATTTGACTGAATTTTATGAAAGTTCTCGGTGAGTTTAGCAACTCCCCATAATTGGTTTAGTTTGATTGTCCAAATTTCTATTTTAAATCGATCTAAAAAATTGAGGCCGAGAATTATGTTGCGCACAAATTATGGCTATATTTCGAAACGCGTTCAATATCTTTCTTTCCTATTTATGATAAAGTTTTAGCAAACCTTTTTAATTTAACATGAAACAAATCGAAATAAAAATCTCTACGAATAAGAGAAGAGAATTCGTCATTCAACCTGAATCTTTAGATTTTATCCGGAATTTTCTTAGTACCAAAAACAACTGGATGACCGCTTGTATAACGACGAACAAAACGAACAAAATATGTATCTCTATTTGCTCCTTAACATCTGCAGGTGTTGAACATTTGCAGGACTTGCCGAAAAAGGATCCCTGAACTATAGCTATCGAAAAGTCGCTATATTTCATTCCGACAAATTTCGTCAAATCTTTAAGCATCAAACTTCGAAGCAAGGCTTTAAGACAACATCCCAAATTGCGCTGGTTAAAATTAAAATAGCAATTAGAAAAAAATGTTCTCATCATCTCGCTCAATCAATATCCTCCCTAACTGGCATCACAACGAAAGTCGAAAGGATGCAATACCGGCGCCCATGTTAAAAGGTACTTTGAAGGTAAGTCCACCAAACACGCTGACTTGAAGTGTCAAAAATTGCGTTTCTCATCACTCTCAAAAAATTCTTTCGCTGTTTTATTTATAAAAATCTAGAAGCAATGAGCAAACAAAGAAAAAAAAATACTGGTCCGAAAACAAATGTTTGTGCGCATATAAAAATACCTTTTTCGAAAAGGATGCTAAGGTTGAAAAGAAGCCGTCGCCGTCGCCATTGCCGTTAATTTGTAACTGTTGAGCGCGAAGGTCATTAATAACGCGCTTAGATGAAAGCACTTACGGTAATTTAGTTGGAATGAAATATTACCAGTTTGTTGAGCAATGATGGTAATGAGAAATGGCCGACGGTATAATTTAAAAAATGTACTTGAAAGGGTTTAAATTCTTCAATTTGAGTATTTCGAGGGTTTTTGTTTTGTAGAGGCCAAAGCCCATGTATTGAAAATGAAATTAAATAAATAAATGCAGGTCAAAATAATAATTTAACACAGACTCAAAGGGAGAAATTTCGGGTACTGGGGTGTTACGCAAAGTTAACTCTTTCCCTCAGGCCGCTGTAGGCTAAAATACGAGTTAAAGGAAATGCACCAGGTAAATGGCTAATGGTATATGACCCTGAATGCAGACTTTATCTTCAAGAAGAAAAGACCGCATTCTATACAATTGGTGAATATGTTGCCCTATGTAGGCTGAGACTTAGTACCTATCTCCAATGAGGTCAAAAACTTCATAGATTTTCTCCTTCTTTGGGTTCAAATGGCACTATAAAGCTATTACGATAGTATTGCCTCTATTTCTGTAAAGGAAAAACCCCATAGATATAAAAGGAAGATCCATAAAAGAAGATCTTAAGGTAGCCAAAAAATGCTTGAGAACTGGAATCCATTACAGGCAGTCATCCGGACCTGAAGATAATTTGAATTTAACCTTCCGACCTTGAGAATTCCCAAAAGTACGAAAAAAAAATAAGTCACCGGCTTCCAACGAAAACTCTTCCGAAAGTAATGGGGCCCATGAAGGAGCTTTCGTCCATTCTACTTAACCTGTTGTCCGATTGGAATGAAGAATTTCACAAGTTATGATGCAAAGAAGTTTCTTCTTCGGAAAGAAACATCTGCTCCGATGTTCAACTTTTCGATAAGCAACATTTGTCTTTTACACTTTTTAAAAGCTTCTTTTAATTTTCTTCTATAGATTTTCCTTCTTTTCTATATATTATGTTTCCACCCTACCACTCTATGGCGGCGACGCACACACAAAAGCGCAACGTCGGGAGTTGTCAAACAAACTTAAAACTGTCAAAATGAATGTAAGTGTTGCACAAAAGACACACATACCTCGAGAGATAAGATCGGATGCGAAAGTCCAAATACCGGCAGACAACAGCCGTGTCCTTAGTAGTTTTTTATTTTTGCTTCTTTGTGTCCTTGCTGGCTTTCTTGTTTGTCTGACTTGCTACGTGTGCAACAAATTCCTAAAAGCAGCTGTCAACTTTTTTACAGCACGAGTGTAAGTTCAATATTGAACTAAGAAATACAACTCGTAAGTTCAATTCGAGTGTGCGTTTTGTTAGCCAACACGAATCAACAGTGTGAAGTATAATTGTGTAGATTGCGTAGGTGCTACAATTTTGAATTGAGTTGGGATTGATGCACACACACACACACACACGGACACACATCGATGCTTGGAGCAATAAATTTTCTACAATTTAAGCAGAAAATTTCCCAACTTCCGCAAATACACACAAAAATACACATTTTGTTGATGCAGCTAGAAGCATAGAAAATTAAAAGAGACAATAGACGAAAAAGCCCAAGCTAAGCTCACTTACTAACCGTCACTGATGTGTACATGCGCAAAAGCCACAAAGGATCAACACCGCACAGGAGCCTTCTAAAATTTTTGGTTTTTTTTTTTTTGAGCCATCAAAGCGAATATAATTGCACACAAGAGTGTGACAGATGTCAACCTTAAAAGAAACATTACGAATCAATGTGTGTACAAGAGCGAACTGCAATGACACTAACAAAAATGCCCGAAAGCTCAGCGGGAACCTTAGAGGTCGTTAGAGACAACAACGCAATGCATTTGTAGAGCGATGGCTGTGGGAGCGATGTGTATGTGTGTGTGTGTGGTAGGCACAGCAGCTATTAGATTCAACTGCAACTGGATCGAACGAAAGCAGGAACAATATCGTTAAGGGCTTAAGGCCGTAGTTGTTTTAGGGGGGGTTTCCCCATCCTTGGTTTTTTCTCTGCTTTTATTCTATTTTTGGTGGAAGCAAGTTCCCATCATTGTTTGTTATGTGAGTGATTTTGAAAATTGCACGAAGATTCCTGAGCACAAAGCTCGATTATGCAACTAGGCACATTAGGCTTTGACGATGATGTTGCTGGCTGTTGAGCTAGCTGCTTTACAACATGACGCTGTAAGGCTTTTGGTCTTCCTATGTGTGCTCTGTGTGTGTGTGTGTGTGTGTTTGACTGTTTGTCTTCGGCACATCCTTTCATTGTTGCCGTTAGCGGCTGTTGCGTGTTTACGCAACGTTACCAAAGTCAAACCTCGATTAGAGCGAAATATGTTGTAAATGGGGCGGGGGATGAGCTCAAATCGCTACCAACGCAGATAATGGCACCACATGTGAACAGCAAACAGAATTCCTTTTTTTTTTAACATATATTTTCGTTCTTCTCTCATCTAATGTAACATTCGACCGTGTGTGTATGTCTGTCGGCCTGGTCTGGTGCTGTCTATCGGCTTGAGTTGCACACGAAAACGGAAACAGGAAACACCGCTTAAAATGTTTTCAACAGAGCTCGGCCAACGTGCGGCATAGATACCTATCCTTCAAGGGGCAATTAAGCGTGTGCATGGTAGCCGGATTACGCTCGAAAACAGCGTCAACTCCTACTGCATGCCTGCGCTTATAAGTATGCAATGACTTATGCACTGTGCAAACTTACAGCGGCCATTTGTTATTGACAGTCGGTGTGTGCGTGTGTGGGTAAGTGTGCGCGTTGGTGAGATTGTGTACGATAGACTAATCGTTTGGGTCGCAATAAAAATCACATTAAATATTGAACAGAAAAGAAAGACCAACTATTTGTGAAAGAAAATATTTAAGTCTTTAAAAGAGCAAATTTTCTTCAGAAAGTTTCAATGAGACTTTGGTTAAGAACAAAAATAAATTATAGTAACTTTAAATGGATATTACCACACACTTTTTGGATGTTTTACTTATCGTTAATCAGGTCTATAGAAATAAATTTCAGGAGTGGAGGAATTTTTCGTTTCTAGACCGCTTTGAGTTCTACGAAAAGCAAAAATAAATAATGATAATAACAATTTTTATAAGAAAATCGTAGGGTAGAAAAATTATCCTGTGACCCCTAGTGAAAATTCGCGATCCTTAAGGATAATTTGAAGGGGTCGTATGAGTTTTGATATCCTCATTTTCATAAAAGCAGTGGAATTCCTCGGGTATTATGGACCACTTCATGAAACTCTGACCTTTTTTGCTTATAGGGCTGAGCTTAGCCTCATCTAAGAAATACTTGAATATCCTGAAATCAGACTTCAATTCTTTTATATATAAGTTCTGATGCTTCTCTTAATCTAATTAACTTTTAAAATCCCTTGACCTATAAAGAATCGGCTTCACTTTCCGAAATATCGCACATTCCTTCTATCGTACACAGCGGCTTTATTAAAAATCCCAACTACTCAAAGCACTTAAGAACCTTCACACAAGAATATCCTAAGGGAAAACTTTTCAATTGATTTCATTTCACTTCCTCTTGAGCGCTAATTTTTTTCGTTGTCCTTTCTATCGAACTGTCCTTCTTTTCTTTCTTCCTTCTCTCTTTCTTTCTCTCTCTCTCTCTCTCTCTCTCCTTTAACTACTTAAGTGTCACTTTTTTGCTCCTCGGCCACTTGTGACCACAGAACGGAAACACAAACCAAAACAAACATGATCTTTAAACAGCAAAAAAACATAACGGAAGTAAGCTGAATCAGAACAAAAAAAAAAAAAAACAAAAAAAAAGAAGGAAAAGCCCAGCAGAGAGAATAGATGAGAATGGTATAAAATGAACCGAAGAAAGTAAATTTTTTTCTACATTTTTTCCTGTAAACGAAACTCTTCAACGACAATTTCCTGTGCTCCTGCAAATGTCAACAGCACTCGGGCAATTATCTTTAGGTGCAAAAACAAATTAAAACACATAACGCTCGCAACGAAATGAAACCAATTTTATACATAAGAATAGAGCAAAAAAAAAATGGCGAAAAAAAGGAAGGCAAAAACCTCCCGAAAGCTGGAGCAGAAACTGAAGTAAATTAATTTTAAACATTCCTTGCCGTCGACGATGAGGAGGACTCGGAAAAAGCGACGAGTGCGCCTGACTGAGTGAAGTTCGGTAAGTGTCCTTTGTGATGCAAGTGTCTCTAGTGTAGTCTGTAGGCGAAAGTAAAAGCTGAGAGTCGCATAAAATAGCTTCATTTCGAAGAATGAATGCTAACGTGTTCGGTACGGAGGAATGCTTGTATGCATCCAAGTTGCATGGTATGGAGAGTTTGTTGGCAGTTATTGTAATTAAAACCACAATCAGTTGCTTTTTGGAGATGGAAACATTTGCCATGGCGCACTGATGTTGTCGTCATTGATTTTTCTTAGACGTCTGTTGTCTGTCTGTCTGTCTTTCTATTCGTTAGACAGTCGTTTGTTTGTTTTTCATACAAATTCGAATTGTTTGAGTGAAGGTAGTAAAACAAAAAAAAAAAAACCGGAAGCTTAGAAAGATCTATTATCACTTGGGGAAGCATTTGTAAGGATTCTTACCTCTCTTAGAAAAGAAAGCGAGAGTACATTGAACCACGAAATCAAGAATTTTAAGTTAAGATTTCTCCGGTTTACTGTCAAAGATGGTCTCACATAGGAGCCTATATTTCTTTTCGAAATTCGATTCAAAGTTGACTGAAATTAAATTTTCTCCTTCCCTCAAAAGGACACAAGCGCAACAATATTTCTTCTCCGACCCTGACCTGGCTTTCATGTAATGTATTTCCAGCCAAAAGTCATTTTTGTAAAGTCTCTGAAGATGACTTCTCTCATTTCTTGCGATGGCAGGCGCTATATCCTTCTTTGTGTGCTCGCTCATTGCGATGTTACGTTAGGATGTCAGCATGAAAATGGAAAAAATATAGTCATATACATACATACATATATGTATATGTACGTACAAGCTGCATATGTGCCTTTGCGTTGTCTAAATTGCATTGGGAAAAGGAATGCTACCTTGCGCTCAGTAGTAATAAAAAAAAGTCCTACGACTACG
The DNA here is from genome assembly GCA_020466095.1 of Chlorops oryzae. Taxonomy (NCBI): domain Eukaryota; kingdom Metazoa; phylum Arthropoda; class Insecta; order Diptera; family Chloropidae; genus Chlorops; species Chlorops oryzae. Next base: position 25,733,305 of record CM035807.1, on the reverse strand, counting down.
TGGATGTGCACGTCGAATGAACACATAAAAATGAGAAAGTACCTACTTCATTTGGCTCTTCGAATTGTAAGGACTTTTCGAGCTACTTTTTGACTTGCACAAAATATGAAGAGAATTCATTTCAATTCAGCGGTGAATTGCTTTCAATAAGAAGAAGATAAAGAAGAATATGACGATAAAGAAATTGTGTAAGGATAAAGAGTCAACGAATTTTGAATATTTTAAATGTTCCATAGACTCCAATATGAAAGCCTTTTGGACTAACAGAATAGAGTTCCTCTATGTGCTAAGGTATAATAAAGGCTTGCGCTACATTCCACAAATGAAAAATCATGGATCGACTCAAATTCTTCAAGAGCTATAAAATAAAACAAGCCATTAGTTTCACTTCCCTTGTTCCTATCGATCATAACCCTGTCATTATAAGCCCAATAAATCTGTGAATACAATCGTTCATGGATCTATCTCTAGCATTTTTGAAACCCATTAACAAAAAAAATAATAAAAATCCTCTCAAATTATAAAAGAGGATTTCTGCATCGCTTGTCATAAGTTTTTGGCGACATCTATTTGCTGGTTAAAAGACGGGAATGCACGAATAAATTGCATTTATATCTAAACTGGCATTCAGATTCCTCAAAGATACATTTGAGGGAACACAAGGACATCCCCTTCCTTATGGAATATTACAGCAAAGTTTCTAAGAAGCACGGCAAGTTTAAGAAACTTGCAATTCCTTTAAGAAGTTAACCCTTTCAGGACATTTCAAGTTCAACCACAAAATTTTCCTTTAAAGCACATCCATTGAACAAAGACCAAACAACAAGTGAAAGCAATCAATATTAATTAAAATTTCGAATCCAAAGACTCCAATCCTACGAAATCTATTTCGTGTGCATCAAATCCATACGAAAATGCCAAAGCCGAGCGCCAATAAGATTCATCAAAATGCACAAAATGCAAAAGTTTTCGCGCACCCAAAAACTTCTCAAAACTCAAAAACACAACGACGGAACAATGCGCTCTCAACTGAAAGGACATGAAAGCAAAAGAGAAAATAAAAAATTAAAAAATATAGACGAGACGAAGGAAGAAAATTTCGCTAAAGAACTAAAGGAGACGACATTAAGTCGGACAACGAAATTTCTCGTCGATATAAATCTCGAAAATTATTAGAAGCGACTTGAAGTGGAATGATGAAGGAAAACTTTCGAAATTGAATTGCAGCAAATTGTGAGCTCAAAGGACCTCAATGGCACGCCCACACTTCAGTACCAGGCACACGTAGCGTATGTATGATGTAACGGAAAACGACGTGATGCTGATGATTGCCGTTGCGTATTGACGTGCGTCCTGCATCCGTGACGGAAGTTAATTGAATTTAATTGCCCACTTAATGGTTCAATGATCCTGGTCAAAATTGTGCACTTTAATCGATCGTATCACGGCTGGAAAAACTGCGACTCACACACACGCACACACACACACACACATTCACACAAAGCGGCCACATTAAGAAATCCACAAGTGGACCGAATTATTCCAACTTGAAAAAGTTTTCCTTCAGGAAATGCTTTTTCGCGTCTTCCTGAGCGCGTCTTGAGCATTTTCCACGAACTTGTCGCGTGTGTTTTCCGCTAGCAATAAAAATATTTTCTTTTTTTTTTCTTCTACTTTTACTTGTTCTTCTGCTTTTTCTTCGTGGTGAAGGCACACGTTGGAATAAAAGTGCACGAATTGGCAGTGCTTGAGTGCTTGAATCTCAACATAAATGGGCTAAGTTTTGCCATTGACACAGCTATTAAGCTGCAATGAAAGCCAAAAAGTTGCAAGAACCTAACCGTGGCGAGGGGAAGGTCATGTGGGAGTCTGTGTGGGAATTCAGGCAAAGCATGTGAACATTGCATATGACCAACGATGTGTGGAAATAAATTGAAATGTATTTTTCAAATTGAAAAAAAAGCAAAAAATCAGACTCGGAAAATTAGGTTTAATAAATAGATTCGAAGGAAAGGATGAGGATAACCACATTTTTAAATTTCTGCTCATTTTAAATTAAATTAAAGCCAATCCCAGTAAACGAACACTCATCCCCCTTAGTGCACAACAGAAATTTTAACATCACCTTCTAATGCATTCACAACATTAAAACGCTGACTCACATCGCTCCAAATCATGTGGTCTCCATTCAAGGCACTGATTCACTGATACGATCAACCCCTTAAAAAAAAAGCCAGACACACCAATAAATTCATAAACCACCATTGTTGACGCAACGCATATGACGCGACATACATATTCTGTATCACCTTAAGTTGATTTCATCTTCAGAAACCATTAACTTTTTGCTTCCCCGGCATAATCCATTTCGCCCGCAATCACTTTAAATGGCAACAATCAACGTTGCGCAATATTAAAATCCCATGAGCTCATCACTGATATCACCGAGAGAATGCCAACGCCAACGCCAACACCGTAAGTGGCAATTGTCTCAATGGTGCAGGCCTGAAGGATGATGCGTAGAATCAAAATATCTAAAATAGCATGCGTCATATCTGCGGCAAAGGTAAAGGATATGAGATCTAAACAATAATGGGGCAAAGGAAAATACGAATATACAGCATATGAAAAATGCCAATAAAGCAGATTCTGTCGTCTCAATTTTATATGAATGGAGTGGATGACTCGTAAGGACACGAAAACTTGAGAGAAATGTTCTCTACTATTTCGGGGAAAATGTAAAGAAAATATCATTGAAATAACTAACAGCGTAGGTACTCGAAATTGATTGCAGATGTTTATTTACCTTGAATTGTTCTTGTGAAATGCCTGAGAGAAATGAATTGAATATTACCTTATATCGCATGCTAATCACTAAACCGGCACAATTCAAAATTTTTTCAATCAATTTTTTCATGTTCGCCAACACTTATTGCGGGAAAAGGAACACTTGAAAAATAAACATTAATATAGTATTTTATTGATGCTGCAGTTAATTAAGAATGATATAAATCTAGAAAATAAATTGATTTTGCAGGCGTCGAGAGTTATAGGCTGTTTGCCCGAGAAATGCAAAATTTTGAGTTGCGCCGATTTAGTGATTAGTGCGCGATATATATAAAAAAATACTTTTTTCGTAGAGGGTACTTACTGCCTGTAAAGGCTTTGGAAATTTTTTTTGGGTTCTGAGGTTGTGATAGGACTCCTTTGCATTTAATAGCTCCATAGTGAAGGCTAACGTCTGGAGGCTCCATTTAAGAAGGGTCTGTATATTGTCTGAAGCAACTCATCATTCAAATTTGATACTAAAAAGCACCTAATCAAGCTGTTAGAAGACCAGAAGACTAACGAGCCCGAACTTGTAGATATTATTGAATAAGATTGCTAGCTGATCCAGGGAACTTTTTGGGGTCTCTGAAGAAAATAATACTTATCAAAAACCAATAACTCAAAATATGCAGATCTCTTTCGTCTCTTTCCCTCTTTTTAAAATAAACGAATTTGTCTTCCATAGATTAAATATAGAAGGTTATTTATTTAAAAAAAAGACGTCCTATATGAATATTGTTGTTGGTGTTACTTGCCAAGGGTAACACACTTAGGCCTCACATGGGTCCTTATGACACCACGATAAACGGAAAAACAAAGAAGAAGAGAAATAGTAAAAACGACACAATTAACACCCACGTCCGAGCTGGGAGTTGAACACAGAGCGTCTCGCATCGTTAGTTGTTGTTAGTTTTTTTTTTTTTCAAATATTCAAAAAGTATTACAAAAACTGGAAAACAAAAAAAAAATGCTTTTTTTTTTGTTTTCTTTTTTGTGCAAACGTTTTTTTCAGTGTAAAATATAAAAATAAATTTTCTAGATTCTTTGTTTTATTAACAATTAGTGACGGTTTGCTTCATTTTTCTATCATAATCTTGTTTTGGAGTTATGTACTACATTTTGAAAAGAGGCGTGATTGATTTTTCAGGATAGTGTTAAAAATAGTGTTGCAACGGATAGTGTATCCAGCCGAATTCCGGATATCCGGCTGGTTTCAAGGTCGGACAATCGGATATCCGGTTTCTGGATATTTAAGATTTTTTTTGGTTATATATTTGTTGGTTTTAAAGCCATATTGAGCGGCGTAGTATTGATCCTGAGCGTTGCCGTTTGGTAGTAAAAATTTCGAACGTTATTTTTTAGGAGCACACTTTTAGTATGCTTGTTTCGAGCGCTTGCACCGAATAAAAGATTGATTACGAAAAATAAGATCTTCTTGGATTCACTGTTGAAATTTTTATTTTAGTAATTAAAAAACTTTGCATTAACAGACGAAGTTTCTAAATCGGTTTTTTTGTTGATTTAAGTTGTAAGCGTACATATTCTGCCCGGGTAATTTTCAAATTTAATAACAATAAAAAATAAGTTTAAGGATTTTAAAAACAGATAGAAAAATTTATAAAGGCAATTGGAAATTGTTAGAACCAAAAAAAAATTGTTGTTTTTTCAAATTTATAAAAAGCCATTAAATAAAAAATAAAAAAATTTAATTGTATTTTTATTACATTTTAACATAAAAATTTTAATTTCCGATTCCTATTTCACGCTTTGATACCCCTATGTTTAAATTCGTTTAAGTTTTAAATGAACTTTTAAATATTTATCTTTGACGTATTTATAATTGATTTATTGTATAAAAATGTTTTGGTTTTAATAATTAAGGATTATATATTTTATTCAAAAAGCTTGATACTAAATTATTAACAATTAAAAATTTGGAAAAGAAATACTATTTATAAAATTTAAAATTGCCTAAAAGCATATTTAATGTATTTATGTAGTGTGATTTTAGCCCAAACGTTAATTTTTAAATCAGAAAATGTAAAGAAAACATATTGTGAATTAAAACGTAATACCGAAATTTATCGTATTTCATGTTAAAGAAAATACATAATTTAAGAAAAGCAACCGAAAACGCATAAAATTTTCACAATTTGTTGAACACTTTTCGGAAAAGGAACTTTAAAATAAAATTATATAGTATTTTTTGAGCTGCAGTTAATTAAGAATGTATAAATCAAAATAATTGATTTGCGGTTCGCAAAAAGCCTTTGCCCGATAATGCAAAATTTTATTTGCCGATTTTGATTAGCGCGATATAATAAAACACGTTTTACGGAGGGTACTTATCCGTAATCGACTTGGTAACTATTTATTTACCGAAATCAGCAAACAAAATATTGAAGTTTAGCTAGTCATTAGAAACATTTAGAGCACACATTTGAAAGGCAATTGCGCATTTGGTCAGAAAACTCAGAAATAAGTTCTAAGCGCTGACATGATGCGATCATCGAAAACCTTGTATAAATTTAAAGTATGAAACAGTAACCGTATTACTAGTATGTGGCACGTTAAATGGGATACGAATATGGAGTACACGTGTAATGGGAATGACAGCTGTATTGGACTACGAGGATATGGGATACGTGCTATGTGGTCAGTACGCTGTATGGGCATTGTCTAGTATGGAACGTAGGCATGAGTACGATGTATGGGATGAACGTGTATGGTACTAGTATGGGAGAAACTTAATCATAATACTTACATAATCAGATACAAACTCAGAATTTCAATTTCACATTAACAATTATCTTATGATTTGTTGCAATCACTTCCATACTATAGACAGAAAAGGAGTTATCAGCTTGTGTAAATTTATTAGAACCCTTGTGGGAATCATTTAAGTTCTTTTGAAAACCTTATGACTTTGATAGTTTAGATTGAACATTTGTTGGAAATATTTGTGTTTTTATGGCTTAGGTTAAAAGTGAAATCTCAAAATGAATTTTGCATGGCTTGTGAAAGTTAGAGGAACTAAAGATCATTTCCTCCAAATGCTCATTTTAAATCATTTTCCCATTAGTGATTATCGCATTATAGAAAAAAAATCCAGTTTCTTACAAATCTAGAGGTAAACTACTCTGATAAGGCTTTAAATTTTTTTTGGTTCTAGTTTGATGGACTCCTTTGCATTTAATAGCTCCATAGTAGGCAAGTTGGAGGCTCCATTTAAGAAGGGTCTGTATTTGTCTGAAGCAATCATCATTCAAATTTGATACTAAAAGCACCTAATCAAGCTGTTAGAAGACCAAAGCTACGCCCGAACTTGTAGATATATTATAAATTGCTGCTGACCAGGGATTGGAAAATATAAACATAAAATTTTTCCTTTTAATAAATTTCTAAAGTTTTTAAAAAACTAATATGTTAGTTGTTGGTGGTCTTCAAGGACACACTTAGGCCTCACAGGGTCCTATGCACCACGATAAACGAAAACAAAGAAGAGAAAATAGTAAAAACGACACAATAACACCCAGTCCGAGCTGGGATGAACACAGAGCGTCTCGCATCGTTAGTGTTGTTAGTGTTTTTTTTTTCAAATATTCAAAAGTATACAAAACTGGAAAACAAAAAAAAATGCATTTTTTTTTTTGATTTTTAAAAAGTTTTTCCAAGTGTAAAATATTATTTCGATTGTTAGTAATCAATTGATGTGACGGTTTGCATCTCAACATACAAAACATAAATAACTAAGTTTTGAGTAGTCAATTAAGAAAAATAGAGCGAAGATGGATTTCGAATTTGGTCAGAAAACCATGTGAAGATAAAAGTTTATTATGCCAACGGTTTCGATCCGAAAATCGTAGAACCAGTTCTGATATTTAAAACAGTATTTATTGGGTTATACGTTTTTAAAGTATGGGAGTACGTAGTATGCGGAGTACGTATATGGTAGTAAAATTAGATACGTATATTGGAGGAGACTTTTAGTATGGGAGTACGAGTATGGCGACGACAGTAGTATGGGAAGTACCTATATGGGATTGTACTTTTTGCTTTATAGAGATTATGGAGTACGTCGAAGCTATGGGAGCTAACGATGTATGGGAGTACGATGTATGGGAGTACGTAGTATGGGAGTACGTTGAATATAATACGTTCACATAATTCAGAATTCAGAACTCAGAATTTCAATTTCGATTTCAATTTCTTATGATTTTGGATTGCGAATCACTTCCTACTAGTAGGAAGGAGTTATTTAGGTACAATTTCATTGAACCCTTGTTGGGATCATTTAAGTTCTTTTCGAAAAGCCTTATACTTTATAGTTTAGCATTTGAACATTTTGTTGTGAAATTGTGGATATATCAATAAAAAATCTCTAAAAATGGAAATTTTCTGTGAAAATGTTAGCGGAACGGCATCCACTTTCCTCCAATCGCTCCATTTTCAAATCTGCATTCGAAAGTACAAATAAGTACAATATAGCAAATGTTTAATGTGAGGTATCCGGCGATATAGATGGTATCCGGTATCCGACCGGATACTAGATTTAAGGCCGGATAGGCCGGATACCGGATAGTGGCCGGATATCCGTTGCAACTCTAGTTAAAAATCAGAAGAATGTTAAAAACAAAGAGAGGGAATAGAGGGAAAGAGCATCCCTCCAACAACGTTGGCCAAGATACAATGCAATAAAGACATTTCAAAATTGTGGATTTTGGAAAAACCCGTTTTCTGTTTGAGGGGGTTGGGGTGGTTCGATTTCAAAAAATTTTTTGGAATCTCATAGCAATTTGCAAAGGAACGTCCATGCCGAATTTCATGACCCTAGGGCAAATCCTTCTATGATTTCCCAAAAATGTATGGAAATCAAACACAAGTAAAAAGAAAACTTTTGGTATAGAGATCTAGTCCAGACGCAAACTTTTTGTATAGAGATCTAGTCCAGACGCAGACTTTGGGTATAGAGATCTAGTTGAGACACACCTGAACTTTTGACTTGTGAAATGTGAATGTCTAGCTCAGGCGCGAACTTCTGTTCTACATCCGTAGCATATACACGGACCTTTGTCGAAACCGGATTAGCCTAGACGCAAACTTTTAATGCACAGACATGTTCGATTAAAAATGTCGGCTGGATTTCATACTGGTATAATACCAGCCTGGTGACAACACGAACATGCAACTTCGAACTTCTGCCGAAAATTTTCTCGGCTCCAAATGCTAAAGCCTAGTTATAAGGAGCCCCGAGCTGTTTAAAGCTTAGTTATAAGGAGCCTTGAGCTGTCAAACAATTGGTACAAGGATCCCCGTGCTAAATCTAGGTTATAGTGCGATAGTTTATTTTTTAAATTGAATTCCAAATCTACTTAAATTGGAAATTAAATCAAAGTGGTTGCGAGGTAGTCGAAACATGCACTTCTGCCACGCCCACTTTTGCAACTTTTGGAGATCACATTACTTGCCTTTAAACATGTTCAAATATCGAACTTCATCAAAATATCTTGAAAAACTCCTGCTTTAGAGCAGTTTTTGTGATCTTTATAACAGACCCTAGTACTGGAGGTACCCCTAAAAATGGTCCGATCTGTTCCATTCTCGAACTTGTTCTTACTCATGAGCAGTGTTGCCAAAAAAAACTGATCAAAAAGTACACAAAACGAACCTTTTTTATAGAAAAAGTACGCACATATATTTTTTTTTGTAAAGAAAAATCACAAAAACTAACGTAATTTTTTCATCATGGTAATATATTTATACAAGATGAATTTTTTTTTGTAGTCAAAGACTAGACTAAAAGACTAGTTTTGAGTATAAACTTATTAAAAATAATTTAACGAGCATTCGATTTAGCGAGGCTCGCATTTAACGAGCATTCAAACTCTTCTATTGAATACTTTATATAACGAGGAAAATGGCATAATTTTTTTTTTCTGCACTCGGTTTAACGAGCAACATAAAACATCAGTGAAAAATCATAAAGAGCAACAAAGAGGAATGCAAGAAATACAGCCCAATTATGAATATTTCCGGGGAACGATTTGCCGGGGATTTACATTTCTCGAGACTAAAATTCTCCTTTTTTAAATCGATAGGGTAAGAAAAGTTATGAGTATGGGTCAAATACCCATTCCCTATCAATTTTCTTCCCACATATTTAAATAAGATGAAGTTTACTCTCGAGAAAAGTAAATTCCCCGGGAATATTCAGAATTGAGCTGATCGTTCGCCCAGTTTCTAATTTTAACCGTTAACAATCAAAGAAAAACTGAAATCGATAGTCCTGCAACTCTAATGCGGAGTTGATCGAAATAGTACGCAAATCGACCAAAAATAATTTGGTACATAAAAAGTACTCAGGTGATTGAAAAAGTACGCAATGCGTACTAAAGTACACAAAACGGCAACACTGCTGGGAATAAAGACACTGAGATAGACTCAGACAGTCTCGCGCGCAATATTCCTATAAGGAATATTGCCACTGAGACTGACCCACTCCCTCTAGAAAAATGGGAAATAGTAGCTTCAACTTCAAAAAATGTTCCTTGCAAAAGGGATATTCCCATGGATAATGTAATAGATGAAGCAAGTAAATTAAATTTGGTGGAAGCGGGTACAGTAGTGCGCATAAAATGAGTTGCACTAATTTAAAATAAGGTTTGCTTTAATGTTTTGCCGGTTTTCGTCTTTAGATTTTAGATTTTTATATGGTTAATTAAAGCAAATATGCATAGCAAAAAGTTATTTTAAAAGAATGCATGTAGTACTTCATTTTATGATAATATTCGATGCAATGCTATTTGTTTACAAATGCATACGTTGTCGATAATATGAACCCCATGCTGACTGAAGCAGCCGGAATTATTAATGCACACGCGGCAGTTGAGAGGAGCGCCAAGATAGGCTAAAATTTTCTGAGACGATCCCAAGGTTTTTCCAGTGCCATAACAAAAATGGGGAGAACGTAGTAGAGAACTAAATACCGCTGTGCGTACCACCAGGTACGGCAAGTGCCAGAAAGCGACAGAACACCCAGTAAACCCAAGCAAGAAGAGTGAACCGAAGCAAACTTACCGTCTGCCAAGACACACACAAAACGTATTCTCTACAGTTTGCGCACGTAAAAGAGCAAAATATGGAAATGAAGCACTGGTTAGCTCAGCATATTGATGCTGCCAATCCAAGCGCAACCTGTTCTCAACAATCTTTGTCATTGTTGAGCGATAACTTGGATTGGGGTAATGCTAAAACCATAGATGAGAAGCTAAATTCTGAGCTTTTCAAAAATCTTTTGCGTAGCACGAAAGTTCAATTAATAAACGATTTCAGCAAAAAACGCAAAGTTGCCACAATAAATTCTCAGAGTTTTATACTTATAATTTAGCACAATAGATCCTTTGTGGTCGCGGTGCGCATTATTCCCCAACTTTAATACTTATAATAGATCAGTTCAATAAAGGCGCAATAGTTTTTAATTTGGCAAAAGCCCAACAACTATTCGGCTGTGAAATATATTTAATATATGTGGACGTATTTCCATCATTAAATAGTTTGGAAAACCATTTCAAATTTTTAAGAACATCAATTTTTCTTTGCTATAAAGGAAATATTAACTTAATCAAAGCTATTCTCGATGAATCTTTCGGCAATGTTTTGTCCCTTACGTCATTTGCACCTAACTGCAGCTTTATACAGTTTGGGAAATTTCGGTTGCCAATTTCAATTGATTTAGCTCATATTAACAAACAAGCGAATGTGAAAAAAAGTGAGCATTTGTTTCCTTTCAATGACACTATTCGAGCGAAGCAACTAAATAATATAAAAAGCGCCATATTGACTTTTATGGAAAATTATAAAGGTTTTAGTTGAAAACGCCTTCAATAATTATGTTCAAATGGCTGAGAGAATACTGAAGACTTATTTTAAATAGCCTCAGCCAAACATATATTGAAGACTGCGATAGCCTCTTCACATTGAGGCACAGTGATATTTCAACTAGTGCAGTTAACAATTTAGAAATTCTGCTCAGGCGTTTCAAAATACTTGAAGTAAAGCCATACATCGAGAGCGAATCGGATATTACTTCTGACAGTGATAGTGATTAAATTATTCTTAAACTATAATAAATCCTATCAAAACAAATCCACATATCAGTTAAAAATTCATTCTCCAGTTTGCCCAACAGTCTCTAGCAATGAAATGATACTGAAGCCTAAATGACAGCCAGTCCGCGACTGTTTTACAGTCTAATGTCTGGTGTATAGTATGTTAAAGGCTGTCGGTAAGCACACATGCACGTCCAGCAGCCAAATCTGCCAAAGTATAGTATTTAAAATAATGATTGATCAATTTATTAGAAGAAAAATAAATACTACATCTTTAAAGTATGAAGGTTTTTGATTTAAATTGTTAAGTAATAATTCATATTTGGAAAATTATACTCATTCTTTTAAAGACCTGCTAAAATGACGGTCCCAAGCCCGTGCAAAAGAGGAGGGGCTGCTGGAACTCAGCAATATATTTCAAAAAATGTTGCAAGTTTTTGTGCAAAACTGCTTACCGAAGTCACGATCCATAACACTGCCAAACCCAGACTGACGGACCTGGGTGAAAGAAAAATGAATTGGCGAAACCGTAGGTTGAAAGCCGTAAAATTGTGCCGAAGCCAGACTAAAGGCCCTGGTTAAAAGAAAAATCCACCAGTCAGGTTCCGGTCCTGATTGAAATAAGGACTGTCCCAGAAATAACTGTCCTTTTGTTTTTAGGCTATTTATAAAAAAGTGTTAACTCTATAGCAACATATTTGGTACCTAAATAAAGTATAAATATTGCAGATAAAAAAAAAATACTCATTCGTAAAATAAAAGAGCTACTGAAAAGATGTCGTCTCAACAAGAAGAAAAGCGGAAAGCAATTATTTACAAACACCTGGAAAATCCAAACACCACGTACAAAAAGATCGCTAAGGAAGTTGGCGTGTGCGAAAAAACTGTCGGTAGGACCATAAAACGATACAGACAGCTTACCCCTTTATCAAAAACACCAGGATCAGGGAGAAAAAGTGGTCCAGCGAACCAAGCGGTGGCCCAGAACGTTAAGCGGCTGTTTACTCAGAATCCAGGCACTTCGGTTCGTGATATGGCAGCAAAAGCGGGAACATCGAAGTCAAGTGTTCAACGGATTAAAAAATTTTACAACCAAAGGAGCTATAAAGTACAAAAAGTACCTGATAGGTCAGAAGAAAAGGACGCCGAAGCCAAGAGGAGGGCTCGAAAACTGTATCGCGATTACCTGCCCAAATTTGATTGCGTGATCATGGACGATGAAACGTATTGCAAAGCGGATTTCAAGCAGTTACCTGTACACGGATATTATACTGCGGTTAGAAGGGTGTGGAGCATCCTCTAAATTTACCACCGAAAAACATACCAAATTTCCAAAGAAATACATGGTGTGGCAGGCCATTTGCAAATGTGGCCTTCGAAGTAAGGAATTTGTGACGGATCGCACAATCAACACCGAAATTTACATCAGAGAGTGTCTGGACCGGCGTTTGCTGCCTTTTATACGTCAACACCAAGGTTCAGTACTATTTTGGCCTGACCTAGCAACATCTCACTACGCCCAGAGAACGATGGATTGTTCCAAGCCAATAATGTCACTGTGGTACCAAGAGAAGCAAATCCTCCGAATAGCCCCGAACTTTGTCCAATCGAAAAATATTGGGCTTTAATGAAAAGGAACCTTAAGAAAACCAAACAAACTGCGAAGAACATCGAAATATTTCGACATAAATGGCGTCGGGCATACACTAACGTGAACGAAAGGTCGATAAAAAACCTAATGGAGGACCTTAATAAAAAAGTGTATACTTTTTTTAAGTGTATTTTTTTCAGTGTAATTAAACATTTTTAATTATTTTGTAATGTTCACTTAATAATAAACTGAAAGAATTTAAAAAAAAAACATCATTGGTTTTTTTTTTGCAATAAAACAAAAACAAAAGGACAGTTATTTCTGGGACAGTCTTTAAGTCTTGTAGATAAATTTTTTAACTCCGCCATAGTCTGGTCCCAAGTCCAGGTTGAGAAAGGAGGAGGGGAAAATTTATTTTAATATACATTTCTTTTCTAATTTATAGCGTTATTGTTCATTTCTAAGTATTCAAGAGCACTGCAATAACTCTTAACATTATCATGAAATGTGTACACAAAAAGATGGCGAAGGACATATTTAAGTGTGTGGACGCGTTAGAAATATGGTAGCTTAAAACAAATTATTTCAGCTATTTTTGTAAAATTGTTAACGAAATTTTATTTTTCCTTTTTTTTAAAATAACATTTTTACAACATTCGGAAATGTTAAGTTTTGCAAAAATTAAAATTTCTCCTCTTTTGTAGAAATACTACACGTTTTTTTCGAGCTTAAGGTCAAGGTTTTTGGTTTTTATTTAAATTTGAAAACGTCCAATATTTCGCTTTTCGTCGAAAAGCATCTTCAGGGACTATTAACAAATCACCAAATATTATTTACATGTACATGTATTTTTAACTAAGAAAGGGCTAATATTTTTATGCATCAATTTAATTTGAAATGAGCATTACTTCAATACTAAACCACAAATTTGTACCATTAATAATAATTAATGAAATGGATGATTTTTCACGCAGGCCAAATTTCTTAAAATTTATTTTTATTTGAATATATTCTCGCGCTTTAAAATAGCATTATTACGAGAATTATTTATTTGTAAAAAAAATTGCATAATTCAATTCAACACACGTTTTTTGCCAAATGCCATCTATAGTTGCACGAAAATTTAAAGCATGGCCAGTTTTTTCTCTCTTCTTATATCTAAACCCGCATAAAGGTAATGAGAATTATATATGGAAAAAAATATTTCAATAGCAGAGCCGGTGAAAATTGCTGCAACATATTGTATTCCAATCAAATATTTTGTGAAATATGACGTAGTGGAAATTGAAATTAGTAATTTAAAAAAGGAAATTTAAAATTCCAAAAATTCGCGTTCTTCACAAATTTTTTCAAATCAATGCGTGCGAACAGTTAGGCAATAGAAACTCTATTTGCGGAAAATAGAGGTTCGATCTTTGTTGACATTTTTTGCAAAAATCTCGTTTGTGTTCCTTCGACTGTTTTGTTTTGGTCGAACTTGATTTTGCTCGATCGAACTTTGCCTATACAACCCGAATCCAACCAAGGCGCTATTCGTCCATCATGAAAAATTTCCCTTGAAGCGCCATTATGAATATGGGAACTCTTTAGATTCTATACTCTTTGTTAAAAGCCGCCATTGAACCATGAGTTCTCGTCAACTATCAAAAAATAAGGTGGGATATCGCAACCGGCTCCACTTTGATTCAATTTCAAATTAAAGTCGATTCGGAATTCGAATTAAAAAAAAGACGATCGTGCTATAACCTAGATTTAGCCGGGGCTCCTTATAACATGGGCTCGGGGCTTCTTATAACTAAGCTTTTTGGTTAGGTATCTCCCGAAAGTATACCGCATATAAATTCGAAATAATATCTACCCCGAAAGTTTATCACGTATAAAATCGAAATAATATTTGATGTGAAAATAAAAGTCTGGCAGCCCCAATTATACAATCGTGTTATCTCTGTCCCTCTCTAAGCAAACGCAAATGCATATGTAAAATGCTAGCAGTGCTGCCACCAAATATTACATAAATTATACAAAAAATCATAGATGGGCAAAAAGCACTAGTTACTTACTGCATTACAATTTCCATTACTATAAAAAATGTACTGTTAATGCAAAACTAATTTCCATTATCAGTAAAAAAGTACTGGTAATGAAAATCTAATTTCAGTACCAGTAAAAATATACTGATAATGGAAATCAAATTTCAGTACCAGTAAATACTATATAATAATTTGTTTTGGAGCCACCATTTCCTCCAGAAGAATAGGATGGATCATCCATCGTATCATCACTGTCGAAATCAAGAACCTCAGCATCACTCATTTTTTCATTAAAATGCGCGAAACTCCGCTGCGAAAAAGGCTTGTGTTCTGCTTCGATTTCAACAAATTAAAATAACCAACAAAAGCGAAAACGTCATGTCAAAACTCAATCACTACTATGATTAATAAAACAAAGTAAGATATGTATGATGGGACACATTGAAATCAAGCCATTCTAATTTACTGAAACATTATTGCATTATCAGTAATTTTTACTGGTACTGAAATTTGATTTGCATTATCAGTACATTTGTACTGGCACTGAAATTTGATTTGCATTACCAGTACATTTTTATTGGTAATGGAAATAAGTTTTGCATTACCGGTTCATTTGTAATGGTAATGGAATTTGTACTGGTAATGGAATTTGCCCATCTATGCAAAAAATGTATCTTTTCGAACAAAATTATAAATAGAATTTTTTGAATTATGTATACATAAAAGATACACAAGGGAGAATAAACCATTTTGCAAATGGCTCAGCCAGACACATTTTTTACTCTATCTCCCGAACTACTTTTGTGTCCATTTTCAAACTTGCACAGTACCAAGGCGTATTTAACAAGGTGGTGTCAATATCAAGTTTCTCTTCTTCTTCCTGAAGCTAAACTGTCAAACTATATGAAATTTTTTGAACTTTTAGTTTCTTTGCAACAACAAAGCAATGTGTTTGTTTTAGATTTGTTTTTCTTGTTGTAGAACTGCTATCATCTTATTAAACACACCTTGCACAGTACATTTCTAACATTTGAAGTTGAAGACAGCCCTTACATATAAACCGATAATTTTTTGTTAAAAATTTTGCCTCATATATTTTAATTAGTCGGTCAATAAAAATAGGGTCGATAAACTACACCAGCATGCTGGCTCACCTAAAACGTATCAAAATATTATTAGCACCACGATGCAGCATTTTTTTTTTTAACAAAAAAGCAAATTTTAAATATTAGCAATTCGCCTTAATTATACATAAATTGTTCGAAAAACAAATTATACGTTGAAGATACAGAAGCAGGCGAAAAGATATGCATAGATTTCGTATAATTATCCGCAAAGTGGCAACACTGAATGCTAGTGTGTAAGTTTCTTGCGAGTTAGTCTTTAAAAAACGCTCAAACGAGCCGGTCGATTTTTCGTAGTTCGCGGAACAATATTTTCCCTAAATGTATGCCGCATATTTTTTGTTTTAATTATATATAATAACGGAATAAAATAATATAAATAACGGAAATTTTCGCGCCTTCGATTCCGTTAGCAAAAGTTGTGAGAGAAAACAAAAGTTCAACATGTTCGAATTGGAGGATTATTCGAGTGGATTTCACGAGGGCTTTCTCAGCAAATACGCGGTAAGTCTTCTATTGTCAATATTCTTTTTTCTCTGGTGTTGCCGGTCTCGGCTTCAGAGAAGGGGTAGTTCTCCCGCTCCCCGCCACTCGCCTTCGTGCCCATTCCATTTCAAACGAGCAACGTTTTTTTCGGCACAAGCGAGACAAAACAATAACAAAAAGCCTTTGGTGCCGTCCCGCTCGCACTGGTTGGGCTGTAAATTTGGTGAGCGAGAGATGTACTCGTGCTTATAATCCAGCTTTATTTAGCGGGTAGTTGTTTACAGAAAACTTTTAGCGGAGAGCGAGTGGGCTTACAGCAGTGGAGAGGCGCATGTTAACTGTCTCTGCCACCTCCAACTTGGTATGAGAATTTGCTCTGCCGCCGCTAGGTTGGTATGAGAATTTTCTCTGCCGCCGTTAGCTTGTGGGTGCCTTCCACTCCCCGCGTGTTGATTTCAGAGTTGCATGCCGAATTTGTATGGCGAAAGAGCGGCAGTGAACTAAGCACAAATGCACTTGCACAAGTTACCATTGTGGCTCGAGTGAGTGTTGCTTTAAATATTTAACTGATTACTGAATAAATGAAAGAATAAACAATTAAATAAACAATAAACAATAGAAATAACTTAAAATATGAATTAAATATGCCACATGAAAACATTTGGCTGTGTATGTTCAAATTTGGTAAAACTTACGTTCCCAGTCCCATTTGAATTTTAGGTGTAATGGTCAAATTTATATATAAAAAATCCTTCTGCCACGCCCACTTTTCTAATTGAACGCCCTTAAATTGGCTCAAATTCGAAATTTCATTGAAATATCTCAATAAATTCAGCTTATATATGTTATTATAACAGATCCTAGCCCTGGAGGTACCTACCCCCAAAAATGGTCCGATCTGGTCCGAACTTGCTCTTCCCATGCCTCCGCCAATCTGTGAACCAATTTCCTCAAGATAGCTCAACTCTTTGGATAAAAAAAAACTCATACTGAATGGTCCTACTAGCGACACACGTACGCACAAACGCAATATACCCTCGGCATTGAGAAGGTATAAAAATTCATGAAGAAAAAGCCGGCATTCATGCGTTTAAGTCAACGAATTTTAAAATTTTCCTAATCAACGGGGTGTCATCTGTCTCTCCAGCATATCTCTTCTTCTAACACAAAAAAAAAAAAAAAAAAAAAACACTCTCCCTCTCTATTCTCGTTTGTTTGAAACCCCACGATTCCCCCATTCTCTCCACGTATTATTTTGAAGGCCAAACGTTAACCCCTATTTTTGTTTATAGCCTTTGTGTATCGTTATTTATTTATGAAGAAAGAAATGTACGAAAACGAAAAAAGAAAAAAAAAATAGAAGAAGAAAAAGCCGGCAACGAAGCCGCATTCACATGTTTTAGTCGACGAAATTCCGGATTTTAAGTGTTCGCTAGTCACACTCGCTTAAGCCGTTTAACAGGGTGTCATGAATAGAATAGCAATACTTCTTTTCTATTCCATTCATGGTTATAAAAATAAATTCAGTATAATTCGTTTGTTCAGTCTTTCTATGCGAATTTTATGCCATTGACAGAAACGCTTATCAGTGCTTTGATTTTTTTTTTTATATAATAGCTTATGCGAGTCAACGTAGAATTCTTTTGTTGATAAAAAATCTTTGTGGTATGTCCCAAAATAAACATTAGCAAAGAAATAAAAAAAAAAAATATGAAAATTCGAAATGCTGGGAAGTCTCCGAGCTCAATTCTCTGAAAAATGTTCTTAAGGTCTTTGTTTTCTGCTTTAAAACTCATTATTTTGAGGGGGTTTCTTCGTATCCATTGCAATTTCAAATTCAATACAAGAAACTATTAATGAATTAGACAGAAAATAGAATCTGAATGGATTTTTTGGGCTTTAGTCGAACATTTTCGTCCTATATTCCATCTAGGGAGCGGCCAAGGAGAGAATAACAATTTCCAGATTCATTAATTTTGACATTTTTACGGGATTTTTTCATCGTTCTTAAAGCGATTCTTGTCATTTTTAGGGCTTTTTTCCAAGCCCTAATCATAATAAGTATGCCTCGGAATTTGAATATGTAAAAAAATGAAAAAAAAATATTTTTAAAAAAATACAAAAAATATTTTTTAAAAAAATGCAAAAAATTCAAAAAATTTCAAACAAAAATGCCAAAAATTCAAAAAATTCACAGTCAAAAATTCCAAATTAGTTCGATTTAGTATGCCTATTAAAGTGTTGAATTGTCAAATTAACAAAAAAAAGCCTGACTTCAGTGAATAAAATATTCAAAAAGCACAGTTAAATTCAAATAATTCAAAAAAATTCAAAATATTCAAAATCCGAGCTCTAATAATAAGTATTTCTCAAGGGCGCCTGTGTGTCTATACAATATCGATTTTGAGTTACCCGGAAAGTTTTGATTTCTTATACAGTCCTATGAATATTCCCGGGAATTTTTCCCTGCAAATATTTCCCTACAAATTTTTCCCCGCTGAAAAAAGGAGCATTCTAAGCGCCAATAAAAAGAAGAATATTATGATCTTTGCTTAAAAATATTTGAGATATTTGCACCCTTTATATTCCCTTCCAAGCGTGCTTAAAATGGGAGATTTTTTTAAAAAATCCGCATAAATACCCGGGAATGTTTAGAAGCGGGCTGATAAGAATAAGATATGGGAATAAAATCCAGCTTCCGAAACTCCCAAAAAAAAACAACTCTTCCAATTCCCAGTCTCTACAAGAAATGCTAAACATTTTTTAAAGGTTAAACAATTTTGTTAAAAATTCACTGTCAATCTTGACGCCTACACTGCGAGAAATATTAAAAATAGCGGTCAATTTACGTCAATTTAGCTGTCAAGAACAGATACGCGTCAATAAGATGTCAAACAGGTCCTTTTGTCGTATCGGTTGTCATATTCATGTGTTTAAAAATACATATTCGATTTCGCTCGGATTCACGGGCTCACGGGAGCTCTTGGATTTTATTTCCTTCGCCTTATTTCCACTGTTTCCCTATAGCCACCCACGGCAGAACGCTCAAATTAGCTCTAAGGCAGAAATTTACGCAACAAAATTTTTTGCATGAAAGGTAGTGGGAACCTGCCTAAGTAGTACACGAAAAACTTTCGTAAAAAGCGCAGCACGAAAGTCTGAGCGCCTAGTTACATACTACATTTTAGGCGTTTACATTCAACGTCACACTGCCTTGAGCGCTCCGACAAACTTCGAATTGCTGTATTTTGAAATTTTCTCTCATATTTTCATCCACACCGATGTCCTTCTATATTGCCATGCTCACAATTCCCGACACACCCTTTTATGGTGCTTTGCTGTTTGATGAATTACCCTGACTGCCTGCCTACTTGCCTGCCTTGCCGTGCCATGCACAATGGGCGGAAATTCTGTATGCAACAACAAAATCGCTGTGCGCTGTGTTGTGAGCTCAGTCCTTAAATTAATTATGCCTACTATCTGAGAGGGAAAAAGCGAAATGCATTAAAAGTAATTCAATTGAAAGGGTTCCCGGAAATTTCGATCGCTCGAAGAGTTGACAAATGAGAATTCAATTCAATCATGTGTCGAATTCATGAAGCCGTATTATGCGTGCTCGTATGAAATTGTTGAAAGATTATTTTAAATTTTAAATATCATTATCTTCTTCAAAATGCTTTGAAGTACCTAAAAGATGTTTTTTTTTTTTTTTTTGGTGTTATCATATTCAAGTATCCCAGTAAAAAATACTTAGATTAATATGTACCTAAATCGAGCAATGAACCATACGGATTTCGAGCGAGGAATCCTAAATCAAGCAATGAAACGAATAATGACTTCTTCATCCATACGGAGCACTACGAAATCGAAAATTAAATAAAATTCCATTTGATTTTAAACTTATGAATGAAAAAAACCCCGATCTTCGATTTGGTAAACACGGTCTCGACGGGTGAGCACATGGCTAGAAAACGAAAGTTTCGAGGTTCAAATCCCACAACAGGGGAAATCAAAAGCGAGAAATAAACCGTTAACCCTTTCGCGTTGGAGTTTTTTCTCGAAACACAGGCATTTTTTTGAAAAACTGATTGCAGAAATGGATAAAGGAGCAAAAAAAAAAAAAACATATTCTTCATACTCAAAATTTTCGAATGTCCTTCGGTTATCCTGGGATATATAATCTCAATAATAGTTTTAGGTGGGACACATATGTCCTAATAGAAAAAATCAAGTTTTAACTGAGTGGGACGTATTGTCCCAGTAGGCGCGAAAGGGTTAAATAGATACAGTTTACTCTCTCTTAAGCGGACATCTGCGGGACCTTAAAATTTGTCATCTTTACAGCTGTGTCCACTTAAGAGAAAAGTATTTGAGAAGCAGAATCACCGTTTTAGAGGGCTGTCCGCTTAAGAGGAGTGTCCGCAAGGCAAGCGTAGTACCGCAAAATTGTGCGGGCCTCTTGTAGACATAATTTTTGAAAGTTCTTACAAGTTTCGGGCGTGTTTTTGTAAGATTTGGGGAAAATAAATTCGAATATATTTACTCGGGATAAAAAAAAATTATTCCCTTTGTGCTGCTATGTCGGCCTCTGTGTCGTAGTTGGTTGAGATGCCAACTTACGAAACGGGAAGCTCTGGGTTCAACTCCCAGCTGAGGTCGTGAATGCTTGTGTCGTTTTTTGTGTTTCTATTTTTCTTTGTTTTCCCATTATTCGTGCTATCACAATGGACCCTTCATGGTCGCAGCCACAATAACCTATCCTAACCTAACCTAGCATTGTGCTATTACTCTCCTTGTCCTCCATATCGAGGTTGAAAGGATTACTCTGTTGGACCTCCATTAGGAGGTCATACATGCAATGCTAAGAAAGATTGAAAAATGCATGAGGCTCGGAGATTTACGGAGTAATCGATTACTCGCAACGGAGCGCGCCAAGATGAGTCTTTGGATGACCTTATATCTTAATCGGAATTCAATTCAATCGATTATATTGAAGCAAAGTTTTTGGCGGCTAAAATGGTAGAAAATGTCCTTTCTGCAGAAGGTAACAAATGAGCTAAAAAAAAAATGTATAGAAAACCACCTCACAAGGAAATGCGCCAATTATTCTCCATAGAAAGTTTGCAATTGTTTGCCTTTTTGCCAATAACTGAACGAAACGAAGTCATATACATATAGAAATGTACGTCACGAGAAATCGACAATATTTCTCTGAGTTGCAATGGCTCATATGACAATTATATGTATATGTTACGGCAGGGAATCACAATATTTGAATTGAATTCGATATCCTTTGCAGAGTGCCTATTTCGATGCAGCTGTTTTGTTTTTTTTTTTTCAACCTTCATGCATGTTGCACACAATCAATATCCATGTTTATTTATTTAAAAAGAAAAAAAAAAACGTTCATTATTTCTTCCCCTTGGATGTTCTCTTTTCCTGCAGCAGATTCTCCACATTCAACGTTGACGTTGTTCATGATCTCCTTGTATAATTTTAATGGGGTGACTTCGGTCTTCGTTGCACATTGTTGCGAACGACATGAAAAAGACGAATCTCACAGCAAGGGAATTTTCTTGTTGCTGAAGTTCGAATTTTCTTCCCGAATGCGAACGTCTTGCAGTTTGGCTGCAATTGCAACAGACGGTCCTGCAGTCTCTATATGTGTGTGAGTGTTTGTGTGTGTGTGTGCGATGGTGTCCTTTCTGTTGTTGGTAGCAAACGGGACGAAGTGATTTTTCGCCATCTGCTACCTGGAATGAAGAAATAAGGCAGCAACGAAGAAAGCAAGAGCTGACGAGAACACAATTAAGCTGCAATAAAATATGCACTGGATTCCTTCCACTGGATATCTCCTCCTGCGAGATATTTTCTCGGTTTCGTTATTTTTTTTTTTTACTCATCGGCGTATTCTTGGTTGATTTTCATTTCTCTCAGGTTCTCTTGCTGCAACAGGATGGGTTTTTACATCGCGCGTTCGACATTGCCCCGTCTGGCCTGGCCTGGCCTGGTGTGGCAGAGAAAGTGGTATGGTCGGCATGTGTACCTACATTGTATACATCCTATTTACGAGAATTTCAATTTTTACTCTGAAATATTTTGATGCCATAAGCTTTGATTTTTATGAGAGAGCGACTACGCTCAACATTTATGGGCGCCCATCATGAATTATTTTATTGCTATGGTTATTTATTGAAAATCATACGCGAGTACAAACAATTTTCCTCAGTTACGTGACATACGAACGTTGCCTGTTGAGGTCTTCCTACGAATTTACATCTTGCACTTTATTTTTTATTTTATTTTTCTCTAGAAAGATATTTTTTGGAAAAATTGATTTTCTACTTATTCATTGAACAGAAATTCTTTTAATGAATCCAAATCCATAGAGAAAAAATTAATAATAATAGGATAACCTTGCGTAATTGACTTCATGTGTCAACTTTTATTAACATTGATAACAATCCCATGCGAACGTTCAAACAACGAGTTTCCCTTTGTCGTGCGATCGCATTGAAAACAGCTGCGGCAAATTATGTTTTGTTCACTTATTAAGGACAGCTGTAATTTTTTTTTCTTATTTTTATATATTTTTTTTAATTCTTTCAATTGCCTGATAAACTCTTGAACACCTGCCCCTTGTGCATAAAAAAGGAAAGGTAAAAGTTACAGTCCGAAGGCGATTTTCATCACAGGAAATTGTTATAGAAACCTTTAACGTTGTATTGTTGCTGGGACTACCGCAGCCAAATGGAGCCGAAGAAAATCCTTAATTCTTTCGGCTATTTACAGTGTACTCTCTCCTTGCGGACACTCCTTTAAGCGGAAATTTTTGGGAATACTCTGGCGATCCTGCCTCTCAAATAGTTTCCTCTTAAGCGGACACCTCTGTTAAGCGAACATATTTTTCGGTCCCGCAAGTGTCCACTTAAGAGAGACTACACTGTATTTTACTTGATTTTTTTTTCAGAAATACAGTGTACTCACTCTTAAGCGGACACTTGCGGGACCGAAAAATATGTTCGCTTAATAGGGGCGTCCGCTTAAGAGGAAACTATTTGAGAGGCAGGATCGCCAGAGTATTCCCAAAAATTGTCCGCTTAATAGAGGTGTCCGCTTAAGAGGAAACTATTTGAGAGGCAGGATCGCCAGAGTATTCCCAAAAATTGTCCGCTTATAGGAGTGTCCGCAAGGAGAGAGTACATATACAATAATTTAAAAATAAAGATTTTCACATGATGACTTCCTTTTCAGTTCGATTTTAAACACTCCCGGGGGAATTTTTCCGTTCTTATTTTTAAAAAATTCTCCGTTCTAAGCAAATTGGGAATGGTAAATAAAGGGAGCAGAAACCGTCACAATCTCCCTTTAATTGACGCTTTGAGTACGATATTGTATCCGGGAATATAATTACTTTACGGAAAAAATTCTTTGGTTATTTCATTTAGATTAGGATGTTTTGAACATATTTTTGCTAAAAATTGTAAATTTATTTTCCTTTAGATAGTAATTCAATAAGTATGAGGACCTATATAATGATTTATAGTTCTTGCATTGTATCCCGGTAATGAGCCGGACATTTAAAACCGTTCGAAGTCGTTTCGAAAAAAAAGACAATAAATTCCCTTGATAAGGTAAGACGATGAAGGGTTCCATATAGGCTACAGTAATTTCATCAAAATGAAGTGAAACTGCTCGACAAAATATTTCCAGAATAAATTTAATATGTTTACCTAATCGTTAAATAATCCAGGAAATTATGATGGCAATTATGAAGGATTCCTAGAAATCTCTTCTGTTGCGCTTTTAACTTCCGGAAATTTATTCATCACTATGAAAATTAATATGATACATTGGCGAAAATAAGATCTTAATTATATACAAATTCTTAAGCGGAATACTTATCTAAAAAAAAAAAAAAATCCAAGTAAGGCAGTATCAAAAATAACATTTCAATTTTTTCTAAACGAATTGATTAGTCTAATTTTATCGAATTATCTAAATTTCGTTTTCTTTAAATGTTTTTTCAATTCCGATGCTCATCTCACTTGCTCTGCTTCATGGAGTCCTGTTTTTCCGTTATCCTTATCATTTCGGTATATCGGATACCTACACAATATGTCGGGACTTCAATCGATTTTTCCATGTTCTCACCACTTTGTTATCAGTATCGTCAATATCAAAATGGCTTGATTGTAACAAAAAATAAAAATTAGAAAAAATCTTTATCCACTGACAACCGACAAAACATCGGTATAAGAAAATATATTCTGGGCGCCGTTTTCTGTTCGAAATTCGCTGATGCTCTTGCTGTGGTGTGGCTGTGGGTGTGTGCGTGTGTTGATTTATATGTCGGCGAATTCACGTGTATGATTTGCATGTTGCAACAACAACAACAAATCGCGATTCGCGCGCAAATATTCAAATTATAAATTCAACATAAGAATGTGATTAGGGGCGAAAGAAGAAAAAAACTGTTCCAAAAATAAAACCGGAAATGCTGCCGGTCAAAGTTCTAATAAATTTCGAAGCATAAAAAACAGAAAAATAACCCCGCCAAAACTACATCTACCCCTTATACGGTTGGCAGGACATTCAGGCTGCCGGTTTTTTTCTTTCTTTAAAACTAAAGAGAAAGTTTTGGCGGTAAACTCATTAATATACTTATAATAATAATATCCGAAAGTGAGAAATATCCGCAACATATACCGATGATTTTTCAAGGGAATGAAGAATTTCTTTGTACTGGCGCTGAAAAGAAGTTAAGTTTTTGGATGGAAAAAGAATTCATAGAATACCAGTCGAGGAATATTTCTAAAATACCAAAACAAAGGATAGCCCGCGCATTTTGATACTCCTACTAACAAAAAGAAGGAAAGAGAAAAGGCTCTCTGCTGAGCACATGGACTTACGTATGTTTTTGTCCATTCCAACATTTCGCCTGTAGACTGACTTTATGGATACAATTTTGAACGCATGCCGGCGCTTCTACATAAAATGCCGGTCTTTTATAATTTTGTCTACCTGCCGGTATCTCCATACTCTATGCTCTCTACACTCGGTTAGCTGTCTGCCTGAATGCTGCTGCCTGGCCAAATGCTGCTGCGGCCTGAAACCCTAGCCTTAAAAGCCGCAGCAATTCATATGAAAAATTGTATTCCCAAGTCGGCAAAAAAAAAAAATCGGAGTCCGAGCATTTCATAGCAAGACACAAAACTCCGTTCGAACCGACCACAACCTGAGAGCGAATGAGCGAACGAGCGAACAAGCGAACCAGGAACGACAAGACTGAACAAAATTGAACGTACTCGTATGAATGTTTTGTCGGCAACTGTACCAACATTCAGCCAGAACCGGCAACTCAGTCAGTCAGTCAGTCAGAAAAGCAGGCAGTCGATATTCGAGTACTAGCAACAACAGCAGCAGCGGCAGCAGCAGCCAAGTTCCAGCCAGACGTCAGACGTCGGTCGCTATGTTATTGAGGCGGCTGAAAAATGTTCCCCCTAGTTCTGTTACCGCAACCACTCTGTGTTTTCGCTTGTTCGCTTACTTACCTTTCAGTATATCTGGATTGGATTTGTATCTATATCTTAATATTTTTTTTTCTTCTTTCGTTTTTCGTATTGTATATACAATTTGTGTATAAATATGTTCATGTCTGTATACTACTGTAAATGGTGGTGGTTCGGTTTTTTCTTTCTCTCTCTTTTTCGAAAAAATTCTGAATCTGAGTTTTTTGTGTTTGTACGGTTTCGATTTTCATTTTGTGCTCCCGGTCCGTGCCCGGGCTTTAGCAGAAGTTTGTCAACTCGGGAGCAAAAATGAACAGCAAAGCCATGATTCAACTGAGAAACAAACCTATGGATAACGATATTGGAATCGAAAGAAATTCACATCTCGTATTCTATGTATCGGAGAGCAAATAACGAACTTCAAGAGATACGAGAGCGAAGAGAAAATTGCGCAGAGGCTCAGAAAGCAACATTTTTGTATCTATAAGTACTTTTTGTATCTACTGTGAGAATGTTGCGGCAACTTATTGTGAAACGTGTTTCTAGACATCTGCAATATGATGAGAATTTTTTTTTTTTTTAATTTTACATTTGCTTTTGTATAAGTTGGGAGCACTTTCATTTCATTTCGCTTTGCTTTTGTGTATTATTTTCTTTGTTCTTTGTTCTTGGTTCTTTGTTCTTGGAAGCTAAGTACTTTTATGTGGTTTAGATACATATATGTATACCTAATTATATTCTCTAATGCTATTGGAGTCAATGGCAGCTAATGCAAATACGAAAAGTTCATTTGGTTCTGCGCATGCGAAACGATTTTTTTTTTTTTTTTATTAGTTGAGCATTTTTCTTGAAAGCAGGAACGAGCCAAAGGTCATATCTTTATCTATCATTCAGATCATAGTCTTTAACTTTAAAAACAAATCGATAAATTAAATTCAATCGTTTAAAAGTCAAAACCCTTCTGAAGAGAATTTCACCAAATGCCCATAGAGAGAATTCGACATAGGGATAAAACAATAACGGTATGTAAAGACTCGCAATAGGGAAAATTTCACACTCGAGGAGTTCTTTGTAGAGCTCTTCGACGGTGATTACATTCAAGTACCCAATCCCCCACGTCGTTTATTTCAAAATTTCAATAAATTTCAAAATTTTAAATTTCAAAATTTCGAAATTTTTCCAACAAAAAGCACATATGTATGCATTTTCACAGATGTGCCCAGTCAGCCGATTATGCAGTGCAGTAAGCAAACTTTGCGCATGAATCGAAGTGCCAAAGATTCGCGGGAAGTATATTTTTATCTGCAATATTCAAAACAACTCAACTTATTCACTCAATTTCCCCTTCAACGTGAGAGTAATGAGAAGCAAACGAAACGCAAACGAAAAAATCAAAATCTCCTTCCACCACCACCATGCCCCCGACCATACCCAGCCAGACCAGACCACACCACACCACCACACCGGACCGGACCGACCCGATCGACCGAACTCAGCCCGACATGGGCCACATGCTTTTTTCATTTGAGCGCGTAAATTTTTCAACTTCCTTGGTGGTTCGAACAAACAAACAAAAATATTCTGTGAGAATCGTGCCTCGATTTTGTTTCTGCCTGTGTCGAGTGGTATGGGTTTTCTTTCTGCTTGGCGCGTTTTCGTTTTGCTTGCACTCTTTATGATGTGCACTTTCGGTTTTTGTTGTCTGCCGGTCTCTCGTATTGTTTGATTTCCTTCACTTTTATTGCACGATTATGTTTTGAGCTCTACTTTGACAGCACGCAAAATTTTGCCGGTGGCTTTCGAACTACATTTGCTTTGTGACGAATCCAGCCCAGCGTGAATGAGGTGAAAAACTGTAGTACCAACCATGAGGTGTTCATGACATACCCTAGTATTAGATTGTGGATATTTATATAATTGAAATTATTTTAGATGAATACTTCTTACTGTAATATAAAAATAAATATTAGGGAAATGAGGTGATTAGATCAAATAAACCAGTTTGTGTTATAAAATTATTTACCCTGCAGTAGTGAAGCGGTGAACTTCGCAAAACCGCCTGACCTTTAACAAGTCCCATGTTGACGGTTCCATATGGGACTGTTTTTAACAAGAAAATTGTTTTGTCGACCGTTAGTCTCCCAAATAGCACTATTCAGAATTGAATTCTCCTTCGATAACTCTCTGCAAAAAGCTATAGAAATGGTACTTCGATACAAAAACATCCAAGATTTGTTGGGGACAAATATTGACGATTTCAAATTTTAAATATAATAACACACCTACACCTACGGACATTCCCTCAGCGGACCGGACCGGACCGCCCACGTTAAAAGGTCTGTTGAAAGCATGGGCAGTGAAATTAGAGAAGAACTAGCAAAGGTAATATGAGGGACTCACCGAAGGCTACACTTGGGCCAGTCGTTGCTACTGCAGGGTTAATTTCTATAAAAGACAAAGTATTACTTGTAAATAGGTATTTAGTATTTTAAGAATTTGCTGGGTATGACATACCCGAACTCATTCACGGCGGGATATTTTCTTTCGCAATAAAGGAAAATTGCTTTAGTCGACTTAAATTTCAAATGTCTTCTTCGTACCAGCCAACATTTGGTTTTGATTGTGGGAAGCGATACCAATTGCGGGTTAGTGGAGGTTTTTAATCAAAGGAATGTATGTTTTGAATGCTGAACGACATAATCCTGACCCCTAAAAGTTTTCCAATGTATGTATAAAATAAAAAGACTCGGTATTTACCATTCAGATAGTGCCTAAAAACTGTAAAAATTCAAATTTCATAGAAGACTTCTTCCAATAAAAAATTAGGACACTATTATCCCCATTATTAACGATAAACGGCCAACTTAGATTGAAACCAAACGTTGTCTAAATACACCACCATCTAAAATTTAACATACCTACCTTTTTTTTCACCCTACTCTATAAGCGAGGATCGTCGTCAAAAACAAAAAAAAAAAAAAAAAAAAACTTTAGTGCACAGGGACCAAAGCGAAACCAGTTTGCATGTTTCCTTTCGCTTAAGGTTAAAACCTAAACCTTATAGCATACTATGAGTAAAATGGAAAATTATCATGCACTCCAAGTAGAAATACTGGCTCAAAATGTTGTCGGCATACAATAAATATGGGACTGACCAAGCACAAGATATGCGATGTTGCAAACCCGATATCATCGTATATACATATTAGGTGCTATGCGACCTTAGCTCTGTCTTCGTTTCATTCCATTTCATTCCGTTTTGTATCCTATCGTGTCGTTTCTTCAAATTACTTGCTGAACTCCTGCTGATTCAGAAAAAAGTAGTTTAGTTTTTATGCTGCGCGGGAAACATTTTCAGTGCTAACTTTAACCGCGGAATACAGCCGTGGGGTGTCTATTTCCCGCTTGCCTCTTCTCATTCCTTTTGTGCATCAATGCATTTTTCTTCATTTTTCTCGTTTTGTTTTATTTTTCTTGTACTTATTTTTGTCTGTTTGTTTTTGTTTATCGCTTCTTAGACTGTTTTTTTTTCTTTCTTTCTTTCTCTATATTTGAGATGTGCAACTGTATAACATGGGGCTCTCTTGTTTATTATCTCTGTTTGCGTTGTTTTTGGAGGGAAATTTATTTTACTCTGTGTTATTTCTTAGTTGAAAGGGCGTGTCACAAGTTTTATTCGGTCGTGTTTTCTTTTATTTATTTTATTATTTTTTATTTTTTTTTATTGTTAGAATCCAATTCGTTTTTTTCTTTTTGTGTTGTCGTAGGTTCTTGTTGTTTTGTAGGCATTTTGTTGGTGCCTTTTGCTTTTGCGTTTCTTTAAGTCTTCTTCAAGAAACTAGTTATCAACGTTTACATATTTATTTAGAGTTGATTCACTGCAGCATACTCATTTAGTGTGAAATATTGAAAATCATTAAGCCGAATGCGGTAGGTATTATGAGCGCCTGATCTTTTTCATTTAACCTGTATTTGAGCAATCCAATCATATGTGAATTTTATTGATGTTTGGGAAGTAAATAATGTGAAATGTTTTTTTTTTTGTTTTGTTTTGTTTCTGTCTGCCGTTCCTCTTTCCTATGGAAAGAATTCTAAAATTATAAAGTAAATAAAATAATAGTTAGTTTTTTTTAGTTCGTGTATGCACCAAAAAGGCAAAGGTTATGGTCGGAGAAAGAGCCTTCGCTGCAACAGGTTTAACTAATTCACCTTGAAGAAGATAAACATTCAACGAATGAGATTTTCTATGATTCAATTTAAATGATTGATTCAATGTTTTTGAATGAACATGAAAATTGCATTAAAATTTTTTCTTAACCCGCAACTCATACGAACCCATGTGTGGTTTTTGAAGCCTAAAAACCCATTTATGGCGGAACAAATTTTTGTTGGCCTCCTTTTTATACCTACAATCAAGCAGAAAAGGGTTATAAAATGTGGTAAAATTTATTTTTTATCATGCAGTTAAGGGTTAATAAAATCATTTAAAGTGAAAAAATTCTTTTTTAATATGCAGTAAAGGGTTAATACGATTTAAAAAGGACAATCTTTTTTCCAATTACAGAGTACTCTCTCTCTTAAGCGGACAACCTGCGGGTCCAAAAATATTTCCACTTAAGAGGAAACTATTACAGTGGCAGGATCGCCAGAGTATTCCCAAAAATTGTCCGTTTAAGAGGGGAGTCCACTTAAGAGGAGTGTCCGCAAAGAGAGAGAGAGAGAGAGAGAGAGAGAGAGAGAAGATACATGCATTTAATATATCATGAAGAAAAGGGTTAAAATTTTCAACCGCATTTTTCTTTCGCTATGAAAATGAATCAAGAAATCCAGAAATTTCATCAGGGGGTTATCAAGATTAAACTAAACAACGTTCGTCTTTTTTTTTTGCAGGATTCATCAGGCCCCACATTAGATTTTTATATATCGGACTCTATGCAAGACATGCTGGACATCGATATACGCAGTGAAATCGAGAATGTTGTCGGATGCGGAGACCCGGAATTTTCATCAATTACCAGCAATCTGCATCATTTGTTGGATCAATCGTTAAATGCCAACCAAAGTCTCAATCACAACAGTTCTACTTCAAATGGCAATGGCAGTATGTCACAGTCAGTTGCATCAACATCAACGTCAACATCAACGTCGTCGTCGTCGTCGTCTTTAGCGTCATCAAATCCATGGTATTGCGTTAACACAGGTCCATCCTGGTCATCATCAGCAAATAGTGATTACTATGCTGATATCGGTGCATGTGTAAATCCGATTTCAGTAATGCCACTAATATCATCGACATTGTTGCATAAATCACCAAAGGCTAATTTAAATTCAAGTGGCTTGCCGCAGCCGCCTGCGTCTCCAAATGCGAGAGAGACTTCAAAATCGCATTTAACATTTTCACCCGCACAAATGAAAATTAGCGCCGGCTCGATTCGCCACGAACAGATTCTATCGCATATACCCAAGCAAATTGTTGCGATATCGTCATCGGTTACAGCAGCCACAACTGCGCCCGCAACATTGGCAACAAACTCCGCATTGCAACGGAAAGTCGCCGTCACATCGGCGGCCGTTGACGCGATCAAAAAGGATTTGGGCGCCGAATTACGTCGTTCGTCAGCAGACGATAGCATCAAATCAAATATTTTGGCTAGTAATATCCTAAACGGTTCGGCGCCAAGTAGCACAATCAAATTGGCACCGGGCATCGGTGGTCTAACATTTGCGAATTCCATAACATATAATAAGCTGAAACAACAATCGACAACAAAATCACCTCAATGTTCACCGATTGGAGCAAATGGTTCTATCGTTATGAAACGTGATCGTGATTCGAGTCCAATGCGAAGCATTACCACGGCCAATGGACAAAGTGTTTCGAAAATCTTGGCCCGCAATATGGTTCAATCAGCAAATGGATTTACACCAAAGAGCATTGCATCGGCACATTCGCCGTTGATGCACAATAATGGCATTGCTGGTGCTGGTGGTGGTGGTGGTGGTGGCAATTCGGGATCGATCGGTTCGCCATCATCTGCATCGTCCATGTCAGCATCGTCGCCCTCATCGGGATCTTCAGGTTTTAGCGGTAGCTTCAGCGCCGGATTGACTTCATTAAATGGACATCATTCCCATCATACTCTATCGACATCAAATAGTCCGATAACGGTTAAATCGCTGCAGCAGAAAATAAATAAACAACCGGCAACAATTGAATCTGAATATCCAAAACCTGCCTATTCGTATTCTTGTCTAATTGCCATGGCACTCAAGAATTCTCGCAGCGGCTCGTTGCCAGTTTCAGAAATTTATAGTTTCATGTGCGAGCATTTTCCGTATTTTAATACTGCACCGAGCGGCTGGAAGAACAGCGTACGGCATAATCTATCGCTGAATAAATGCTTCGAGAAGATCGAAAAACCCGCAACGAATGGAAGTCAGCGAAAAGGCTGCCTCTGGGCTATGAATCCAGATCGCATAATCAAAATGGACGAAGAAGTTCAAAAATGGTCACGCAAAGATCCAGCGGCTATACGAAATGCTATGGTCTATCCGGAACATCTTGAAGCTCTGGAACGTGGTGAAATGAAACATGGTTCATCGGCTGATTCGGAGATTGAACTTGACAGTCAATCAGAAATCGAAGATACATCCGACTTAGAAGAGCCTGAGGATATCGATGACACAATTGTCGACAGCATGTTTGTCGAGGAGGATGTCGAAGAGGAGGAACTGGTCGCGGATGATGATGGTATCGTTGTTATGAACGATTCTTCTTGCCATGATGATGGCGATGAATTGTGCATGAATGGTGGCGATTTAGTAGAAAATGAGATCGACGACGAAATCGACGATAGTGAGCTCTTGCGACAGCAGCAGGATCAGCAGCAACAACAACGCGACTTCGATATTGAGGTGTGTATATTGTTTTTCTCTTTCTTCTCTCTTCTTCTCCTTCTTCTCCTTCTACAATTTTAAAGATTTTATGGAACATTAATATGAAATAAATAATTTTAACAATTAGGTTGAGGATTTCTATGATTCCATCGATATCGAAGACGATAAGGAAGCTGTACGCATGGCTATCAATCAGTCCGACATTATCGAAATCAGTCCGGCCGATTTGAATGCGAGGGAACAATCGCCAAAACGTGCAAGACTCGATGTCAACTATTCAATTGGCCCAGTTGGTGAATTGGAGAAACATATTGTCAAACAACAGCATAAACCATTGCAACAGCAATTCAAGAAGTTTCGCTTTGTTCAGAATCAACAGCAGCAGCATTTTTTCGTACAAGCAATACCGGCTGGCAATGCAACAACAATTCCTGCTACAACAACTGCCAACGTTGCAACATTTGTGACGTCCAACAACAATACCATTGCGAATAAGAACAACAACAATAATATAATAATACAAAAACAAATTCAGCATATAAAACATATTCAACAGGTAACAACGATACCACAACATAATCGTCGCAAAATGCAGTTGGTCAATCGCATAGCCTAAGCAATTAAGAAGAACATTGCCAGTAGCGTAAAAAGGTATTTTCCACAACAACAACAAAAAATTATTAAACAAAAAAAAAACCTTTTTTATAAAATGAAACTGCCAAATAATGTATCAGATTATTCACCAACATTTTTTACTTATAATCGAATTGGCAGAAATATGAATGAATGAATTCAGTCACTTTACAATATCTAACAGAGGGGAGTGCTGTATAAAAGATGAAATTTCGAAAAACCCATAAAAAATTATTGAAACACCTAAAACAGAAGTAAAAAGAAATACTTTAAGAAAAAAAAAAAAAGAAAAAAAAAACCAAACGAAGTTTTAGAAAAGGAAATTTTAAGAGAAATGATGCGCAAATCCAAAAAATTGTAATCGTCAAGAAAGCCCATTGTTTGATGTTTATGAACAAACCTCATTACCGACTTCAATTGTGAACCACAAAGTCTAGTTTCGGCTCTCGAGAAGAAGATGAAGAGTGAAAATCGTTTCAAATTTAAAGTGCGCAGCTATTAAGCAAATGAA
This sequence comes from Chlorops oryzae, assembly GCA_020466095.1. NCBI lineage: Eukaryota > Metazoa > Arthropoda > Insecta > Diptera > Chloropidae > Chlorops > Chlorops oryzae. The sequence continues at coordinate 25,699,584 of CM035807.1, read as the reverse complement.
ACGATAAATAAAAAAATGCTGTGTTTTTTAAACCCATTCGACAGCAGAATAGATTCAAAGCAAAATAATGAAATGCATTTAAAAAGCGCCATTTATACGTTAAGAAATGCATTTAAGAAAATTTATATCAGAAAGCTACCAAAAAGAAAAGAAAAACGTCTTACCTTCAAACTAAAATTTTCCATTTACCTTTTTTTTTTTTTAACTGTTCATGCTTTGAGGAGATGAAATAAAATCCGGGATAATATTCAAAAAGCAAATTTGATCTCACATTTTTCCGTTGACAAATTTTTGAAAATTAGTCTTTTTAATTTTTCATTTATTTTAAAAGAGATTGACACTCTTTCAGTCCGATTCTGAATAAATGTTCCCTGGGAATTTTGTCGCTAGGAATTTTCCCACGCGGAAAAAGGAAGTGCCTCAAGCGTTAATTAAAGGCAGAATGATATTTTCTTAACAATGTTCGAACTTCTTGCTGCCTTTCTATTGACTTCCTCATGTGCTTAGAAAAGGAGGATATTTTTCAAAGCCGCTGGGAAAGAATTCATGGGAATATTTAGAATCGGGGTGAATATTTCAATAACCATGATTCATATTTGTATTTTCGTGCCACGACACGTTTAGCCTCATATAACACTATCAGCCCGATTCTGAATATTGCCAGGGAACGAATTCCCGGGGAATTTACTTTTCTCGAGAGTAAACTTCTTCTTTTTCAAATATTTGGGGGAAGAAATTTTATGGGAAATGGGCATTTGACTCGTATCCCATAATTTTCCTTACCCTATCTATTAAAAAAAAAAGGAGCATTTTAGTCGCAGGAAAAGTCAATTTCGCGGGAATTCGTTCCCCGGGATTGTTCAGAATCGCGTTGTATGTTCCATATAAAAATATTGTTTGAATGCATGTTTGCTATCATCTCGAATTCGTAAGCCAGCTACTGAGCTTAATTATTTCTTTAAAACATCCTTAGCATCAAAATTATTTCATTCAGAAATATTGTTAAGAAAAAAGTGTAAAAAAATACACAATCATAAACAGGGCGTTATATTCTAGTTCAAATAGCAATTTTCATAGAATTTAGAAAAGGGTTTTTTCTTTAAAGAAATATATATTTAAAAAATATATGCATACATATATAATAAATATTTAAAAAGTATTAAAAATAAACCGGGAATTTTTCTTAAATTAAAAATTATATGTTTGCTGCAAACATTCAAAAATTTGTAAAGAAACGAATGGGATGGGGGATAATTCACCGCAGTTTCGACATTCCATGCAGAATATGTTTTTCGAAAAGAACAAAGTCTTTATATGAATAACACATGTAGAAAGCTTGGACTTTCCGAAACTGAGGTTAAATATGCCCAATGTATTATTTGTTAAAAAAAGTTTAGGTTAAACAAACGAAAACAAAAAAAAAAAACAAAAAATGAAAATCGTATTTGTTATTCTTTTTTTTTTATGTAAAGAAAGTGAAAACTACCTTATTTTATTCGAATACGCTTAAACATTTAGTTGATAAGTCTATGAAACGGTGAAGTGTGTTTACGTTCATTATTTTTAATTTTATTATTTTCAAAAATTTTTATTTCAATTTTTTTGTGAGGTTTTTTTTTAATATTTTTTTTTTATTTACAAATTTTGGTGCGATAATTGTGTGAATTATTATTTTTCCTTTTGATTTTTTCTTTTCTTTTAAGTGCAACGAATCGCTTTACTACTTAGTTAAGTATGTTTGTTTTGAAACATTTATACCCATAAATAAATCTAATAAACAATAATATAAGTTCAATAGATTTTAATTAAGATATAATACTAAAATACTGATATAAGTCTAGGATTTATGTATGTAGTATATGAAATAAAAAAAAAAACAATTTCTATGTGTATATTCCAAAAAACTGTTCTTCGTTGACATCATAAGAAATGAATGGGTGCATTCAGCAGACTCAACTGTTGTGCAACAGTTGAAAAAGGCTTCGGCTAAAAGGAGCGCTACCCAACTGAGCTATCGCAGCGTGTTGACTCAGCGGACTAAATTTTTTCTGAAATAGAGCGCGCGCAGTCAATATGCTCGGTTGTTAGAGCGCCTTTTAACCGAATTTTTTTCAACAGTTGTACAACAGTTGACTCTGCTGAATGCACCCGATGAAAATAGTTTTTTTTTTTTTTTTTTTGACGTGGAAAAACTAGAATTTTCTGAATATTCTATAAATTGGACACGAACGCATTCTACTTAAAAGCATCGATCATTCATCAATCATACATACATACCTACATACAATCGTAAATGTACACAAAATTTGTAATCAATTCTTAATGCATGGAATATGAAAATATGTTGCTGGTTCTGCAATAATTATATACACTATAAAAAATTTGTCAATTATGAAGAAAAAACTTAAGGACATGTGTAGTATTCCATTGAAATGGCATAACACAATGCTGAATTCGGTCAAAATTTCTTATCATGTCTGTCAAACCTGCTTAAAACTCATTAGAACGAGGAAAGAAGCAATTCAAACACCATATCCTACAGAGTGGCGTTGCAATTCTGTGCGGAATTTGAGCCAAATAAACCTTCAGCCCCGTTCGGAGCCAAGAAGTAACTTAATTAAATAAACACTTTATCTTAAGACGAATGACGCTTTCATATGGATGTCATATGGATCAGAAAAGTACTTATGGAGCTATTTTCTGTGTCCATTTCTTTGGTCAAATAGCTATTGCTTTTTAGGTTTTTTTTTTGTTTTTCTGCTTTGGCGATTTAGTAAACATATTTTCCTTTTCGCTTTCAAGTTTTTGTGACTATGAAAATGCATTATTTTCAGCCCGAAAAAATTAAACAGATCGATGTATCTATAAAAAGCAAGAAATTACTTAAAAAAAAAAACAACACAATATTAAATAAAAAATAAACATAAGCTCAGAATTAATATCTTGACTTGCCGGTCCAGTATTTTCTAAAATAAGTAAAGCTATAAATATTTTCAACTATAAATAAAACAAAAGTCTCTATTCACATTTCAGTCAATTAGAAATCATTAATTGATAATTTATCATACATACGTACAACTGTACATACATATATACAAAAGTTTATCAAAAAATAAAAAAACTTACGCGAACAATTAAAAACTGGCATACTCAAATAACAGTGTATATATAGATTTCATACATATTTAAAATAAGTTTCAAATGTAGAATTTGAGTTTCGATTTTCAAATGGCTTGTAATGACAAAAGCAAAAACAAAAGAAATGATTCAATTTGTTTCCTTTTTTCTTGTCTTTGAACCGAAAGCTCACATTTCGCATAACTTAAAAAACAAAAATACATAAAAGAAAATTCCACAAAGTCAACAAAAGATTCCCGAGAAAAGACTAAAAACAAAACCAAAATATCATTAAAAATATTTAAAAAAAAAAATATTAATATAAACTACGTACAATAGGCAAACTGTAAGCAAAAATTCTGAAAATCTGAAAACAGTACAAAATTTTAAGTTAATTTCTTGTATATTCTTTGTACAAAATAAACATAAAAGAACATTTTGAGAACAAAAATAAAAAGCCAATTTCAATTTTAAGTTACAACGTAAATAATTGTACTCGAATTTTTTGTTTTGTATTATTTTTATTTTATTTTTTTTTGCTGTGCGTCGCGACAGAACTAGTTGCTTCTTAATAAATATGCTAAACGACATACAAATAAATATGTACATATGTATTCAAAAAAAAAAAAGTACACTCTTACTTAAAATAACACATAATGTAAAAGAATATTTTTGTAACAAATGATGATTTAAGATCAACTATGACAAACGTATACATATTTCAAGAATTTAGTTTTATATGAAAAACAAAAAAAAAAAAAACTTAAAAAACCTATATAACCAAAAGAAAAAATTTCAAAATAAAAATAAAAATTAAAATGAATGTTTCAATTGGATTTTTTTTGTTTTTTTAGAAAAAATTCTCCGCTTCGGTATCTCCGCATTTGAATGTTTTGAATAAAGCTGGGATCAAAAATAAAACAATCTGCGCCGGTTTTTATCGGGCCAGATCGGCACAAGTTTCAACAATTCCATAATTACTGTTGAGGTGGCTCACATTCAGCCCGATTCTGAATATTCCCGGGAACGAATTCCCGGGGAATTTACTTTTCTCGAGACTTAAATTGTCTTTTTTAAAATAATAGGGTAAATGAGAATTATGGATAGTCAAATACCCAATCCCTATCAAATTTCTCCCCCAAATATTTGAAAAAGGAGAAGTTTACTCTCGAGAAAAGTAAATTCCCCGGGAATTCGTTACCCGGGAATATTCAGAATCGGGCTGATTATCTTCGCTTATTGGCAAAAGGATATCGGGGAACACTAAAATTGGGACAAAAATCGTTCAAGACGATCACATTTGTCAGCATCAGAGTCCAAAAATTGAGTTCACACTATCGGCGCCTCGATTGCGGAAAAACTCGGCGCATTGCGCAGACAGTAGGACCCCAGCTTAACAGAAGGTTATGCCATTAAAATTTTATAGGAAAAATGTTTTGAAAACTGTTCGAGCTTAACCGCGTGAGGCGTGCACGATTGGCATATATTGAAATATTTCTTTTGGAGCTGAGAGAGTGTGACGAAATTCGCAATTCCACCCTACTGGGGGTGGTCGATCATGGGTGCTGAGGGGTTTTGAGGAATATTAAGGGTCGCAGCGTAATTTCGACTTCAAGTTCTTCTTCAGGACTCCAAAAAATGTAAGTTGGGATATTTAATTTCTATTTTATGGCTCTAGAAAATTATTCCTTTGGGAGGTTTTGGGGGGCGCTGGGGCGAAAACTGAGGGTGATGGAGAAAATCTGACCCTGGATTCATGATCAGCATCCCAAAAAACATAGGGTACGGTATGTCGCCCTTCGGTAGCAGGACTTTTTTTTTTGCGTGCCGGTGTAATAAATCTGAATCCATTAGCAGTCGAAAATATTGATTTGATTACGAAAACTTATTACATTAATTCCACAAATATTTATATTTTCTCAGGGATACGTCAACGTAACGAAGAGTGTTATAATTTCCTTATAATTTGCTTTAAAAAAAATTTATGGTTTCTTTGCAAAGCTCTGAACGCGAAGGGTTGAGGAGCAAAACCGTGCAAATTCACTTAAAATTCTGCCAACATCAAATAACCAACAAGCCAATAAAACTTTATTTTGCTTTTATTGTAAAATAACTTGCACATACATAGATATATAATGTTTCTTAAAAATTTAATTTAAAATATAGTTCTTGAGATTTTTTCCTTTCAATGCATAGAGATCTCTTCTCTGCATTCCTTATAAAAAATCTTATCGACTAGACAACCATCGTTGAGAAGGTTTGAACTGTATAAAATATAGACCCTCGTTTTCATTTCTTTTATTAAAAAATTGAGCATTCTATTTTAATGATTTAGTAATTTTTTTTTTGTTTTGTTTCCAAATATCAATTATGAATGGCAAAATATAAATTATTTTAAGCAAAATATCTTTTTGTATTATTTGAGCATCTTTTTCATCATAAAAAACTTATTTTGTTTATGGGCCAAAATTCTTTTTAATGCCTTCACTTCTGTCCCTGTCAATGAAAATCAGTTTTTCTGAAGGAGCAAACCATATTATAAAAAAATTAATTTTAACAAAAAATTTATGAATAACGAAATAAAATACTATAGTCGAATTGAAAAAAATCAATGATTAACAAAACTTAATTTTTTTCCTTCGCAAATTACGATAACATTGTTGTCTTATCTTGTCTTGTCTTGCCAAACAAGACAACAATGTTACTGTAATTTGCGAGTAAACAAGATGGAAGTTTGGTAATATTCGATTTTTTCCAATTGGACTAGAGTATTTTATTTCGTTATTCATAAATTTTTAGGTAAAATTTATTTGTTATTTATTTGATTTGCTCTTTTACGAACACTGAATTTCGTTGACAGAGACAGAAATTTAGGCATTAAAAAGAATTTTGGCCCTTATACCTAAACGACTAGAATCAAATAGAACTACAACCTTCAATAAGTAACTCTTTCGATTATAAACATTATTTTAATAATAGGTTCAATAATGAGTTCTGGAAATTTTTCTACGATGCATACCTAAATGAATAACTTAATGAGTACTTAATGATTATTCTGGAACGTGGAAGTTTTATAATGCGCAAAACTTGATTTGAAGATAAGAAGAAGACTTTTTTTTTTGAGTAACTTAATAGGAAAGAAAAACTCTGCTTCCGATTTGGAGTAAGTACGCTTAATAGTTTTGACTATGAACTAAAAGTTATGGCAACAGAGAAATACGCATTCAAAAAAAATTAAATCTCGCTCAACATCGATGATTTACGATGATTTGTCGCATGGCCACATATAGTTATGGTTTATACATATCGAAATATATCGAATTTATAAGAATACCCACAGCGAACGTAAGACCGTAAAGTCAAACTCAATGACAAGAAGAAACAATTTGTGAGCGTGAGCGTGAAAAGAAGAAATTTCAAATAACGAGTAGATTCCCAGCAGCAAATGTAAATAGTGAATCTATACTCTTTCTCTACTGACTGCGTCAACAGTACTACCCAGTTGCAAATTTTATGCTCTCCGGATTGATCATTTGAACATTCCTAAGCGAGGAGATATCATAGACTTTTCCAATCACTTTTACCCATCTACTTCGTTCGAGCATGGCCGCTTTGGGTAGGCCTTCCTTTTGGTTTTGCTTTTGCTTTAACATTTTAGTTCAATCCTGAAAATATGCTCCTTTTTGATAAAGAACAAACGCTATTCTTTGAACACGTCACCTTTTCCCTGCTCAATGACTGTCACGAGAACTAATGCCTATTGACAGTGCCTGGGAAAGTTCAAGTGATGCATCGCTTAGTATAGGACTTCCCCTTATTTCAACTGGGTACTGATCAGTTATACCCGTCGCAATGCTTTGCGTTATTGACATTTAACATTGAGTTGTCATTGAATGTCAACAGTAGACCGAAAAACTATTGACGAACTATTGACGTCGGTACTATTATGTAGACCAAAAGGAGTAATCTTTCGCTTTATAAGGAGACACGTTGTTGACATGGTCCATAAATGAAATATACCTCTTGACAGTACAGTTTCTCTAATGACACCGCCTATAAATACTGTTGACGTTGGAAGTAGTTCGACGTCAATATAGACATGGGGCCATATGGCGACAGGCTCCCTGCGGGGTTAAAATTCATGCGTTATAGTAGAAAGACAGATTATTTCACTTTAAGGTCCGTCTGCTACTGTTCTGATTAAAGTTTTCGATCCGAAAAACCAAAAAAAATTGTATGAAAATGTTGACATTTTGAGATGATATCGTGACGATAAACTTTAACCGGAACAGTAGCAATTGGGCCTTAGAGTCACATTTTGAATTAAAGAAAAAAAAAAAAAATTAAAATTAATAAGTACTTTCAGCCTTTCTGAGCTTGTGGTCTAAAAGGTAACTCCAAAATCAATTGTTATACTTGTTGTTAAATAGAAATTCGGAATGAAACCTTATCAACTGATGTGAGAACAGGACATTACAATAGTTTCACTTAAATATTTACAATAAATTTAGAATTTATGAGCGTCTATTACTTAATTCAATAAATCGTGCAACAAACATTAATTCACTAAGTATTTTTGTGGTACATTTTCACAACTAAAAAGCTTATATGCTTCTATGAAAGCCTCTCTTCGTAATTCGTAATCCGATAAAAAACATTTTTTATTTTTATGCAAAGCTTTTCTTACGTCTCTCATATAAGTATTTAATATTTTCAATTATTCCCTTCTTCTATGCTATTTCAACAACACTCCCTATTTTGGACGGCTTAATCGATCAAGGATACGATGGAATTACATGTTACAATTTCTTTAAAAAAAAATTTTTTTCTTCTTAAGTTTCAGCTACTCATGAGACGTACCTTTTCGTTACATTAACGTGGCTCTGCTTGAGAGAATAGAAACGAATACAGGTAGAAATATTACAGCAACTTTCAATGGTATACAGTGTTCTTTCTCCTTGCGGACACTCCTCTTAATCGGACACCCCTATTAAACGGACAATTTTTGGGAATGGTCTGGCGATCCTGCCTCTCAAATAGATTCCTTTTAAGCGGGCATATTTTTCGGTCCTGTAGGTGTCCGCTTAAGAGAGAGTACAGTGTAATACAGTGTACTCTCTCTTAAGCGGACACCTGACGGAATCGAAAAACATGTCCGCTTAATAGAGGTGTACGCTTAAGAGGAAACTATTTGAGAGGCAGGATCGCCAGACCATTCCCAAGAATTGTCCGTTTAATAGGGGTGTCCGCTTAAGAGGAGTGTCCGCAAGGAGAGAGTACACTGTACTCACTGCAAATTTCCGTAATTTTCGAAATTCTCATTTTAAGTCATGTTAAAGGTCCATAGTCGCTGGAAAGCAAAAATGCACATCCAAACGCAGCCTTGCCATGAGTAACTGAACAATTATATGTATTAAAAATATATTCCAATCAAGATAAAAATTTCTTACAATAATGCCGCATATATAATAATTATATTTATTACGTAAATATAAAACTTTTCACGAACATCAATAATAATTATAATAGTATATATGTAAATGCAATTTGAAGCATGTATGTACCGTTTAAAAAATTGTATTATTCACAAAAAATATGGCATTGCTCCAAATTCTTTCTCCAGCATAATCTTCTTCTTTTATAGCATGGTATACATATATATATATATATATTTATATTTGATGTAAAAATTCCTCTTTTATAAATTTTCCCAATTGTATTGACTATATTTGTTCTTGTGCTGTTACTTTTGAATTCTATTGACATTGCACGCGACAGTATAAAGGTACTTGGCAAGTTTGCTATGAAAATTTTTGTTACTCCCGATTTGTGCGATCTGTTTCCATAAACGATTCTGATCGTTATTCAAACCCGAAACGCTTACTCATTCAAGCTTCATGTGCTTTGGTACACTGCCAGCATTATCGTTGTTGCTATCGTTGATCATTTCCAATTGGTATTCGAACTCCATGTCCATGTATTTGGGCTAAAATTGGATGTGGAAATGTATTTCAAGTTTCTATCGATTTAAATGATGATCGCATTTGGCTTACTTTGCGATCGCAGATGACAGCGATAACGGTTTTCTGTTGTGCCTCAGCGATCTTATGTTCGACCAGATAGAACATATACTCATCGTATAGCAGACGTATCAAATGGAAGCTTCCGAAGCTCGAAGCCGATCGCAAAGTGAGATCACGTATAACCATTGTGCTGTAGAAATTCCAATTCAAGAGAAATTGCCGTGCTGCATTAACAAAGCTCGGCTTGTCACGGTAATCCTCGAGCACGGATTCGACGACCATTTGTAACCACGATGCCCATTGTTCCAATGTGATCTGTTGTTGTAGAGCTGATTTGAAATCATTTTCGATACGTTGAACCATCGCTGGATCGCACTGGCAGACCCAAGATGCTTGTTCCTGAAAGAAATAAAATGTTCCAAATTGGAGGGAAATTTTTTAAAAAAATATTTTTTTATTTTGCTCAATGGATCAGAAACACTCTACCTGGATATTATGAAAGTCCACACGATTGAGATCGTTGAGCATTTGCGAGATCTGGGAGCTATTTTGGAGAACTGCTCGGGCAGCTTGTGCCAAATGATTGAGCGATGTGTAGCGCCGAAGGGTCTGACAAAATGCTGAGATTGCACCCTTTTTAATCTGTACTAAGCGCTCGGAAACGCCAGCCATTGATTTCGAGAGCCAGATTTCTAAATTCTTCGAAAATGTTCTTATGGCTTGCGTCAGTGCATTCGGTATGGAACGTAAAACATCCGGAATTATAACATCGACCATATTCTGATAAAATTGATAGTCGACCTGCAAAAGGGGGAAGGGGGGCCGGAGGCGTCCATTTGGAAAGTTTTACAAAATGGTTTCCATTCGTGCATATCTCTGTGTATGTGTGCATGTACTTACCTCCTTTACGAATTTTTGTACTTCTGCGCAATGGCACAATAGATACAGCTTCGTTTTGCTCAGTATTTTCTCCAGTTCGCATTCATCCAGATTATTGTTATCCGTTGCGCGCCAGAAGTCGCGCCAGAGAAATTCAATTGTACTGAATTCCAAACTGAGCACGGCATCGAGGAAAGACTCACAATGCTCGCGGTACATGGCGCGGAATGTTTCAACATCGTCGGCGGTCAATTCGCTGTTGAACGTATTATCCAATTCGATGTGTGGAAACGTTGGGATGGCGCCAGCACCGTTGCCTAAAAACTATAAAAAAAAAGAAAACCTTTTTAAAACCTTCCATTGATGGAGCAAAACAGAAATCTTTCATTCAATTAGGAGTACCTAAAATTTTTTGCATAGTCAATTCTATATTTTATCTTGGTTGCTCACGTCGAAAAGAAATATTTCATAAATATAGTCGAAACTCTCTGTAACGAACTCCTCTCGAAAAATAACGAATTTCTCTCTATAGCAAGTCTTTTCAAGGCAAGGCTACATTTTTAGTACCTTTTTTTTCTACTGGCCAACAGTATACGAGATTGTAGGCGACCTGAATATTATGGGAATTCATTCGAACCCTCGAAGGAGTGAACTCTGAGAACTTCTTTGCGTTAACTGTCAAAATACATGGAATCTTTGACGGCTGTTTAAAAAGTGCTCAAAGTTCACTAAGTTCGAGATCTGAATTAATACCCATATTAATAGCTACAAAGTATACGAGATTGTAGGCGAATTGCCCATCAATAGCTTACTTTGTGTGGTGGTGGTAGGCGTTCACTCAAAAAAAAGGCCACGCTCGAAAAAAAGTATACTAGGATGGTATATGAGGTCGTATCCATTGCCGCCTACGGCCTACAAAATGTGTTACGGTTCATTGCTTCTGTAGGCAGCATTTTGGCAGCTAGGTTATAACGAATTCTCTCTATAACGAACATTTTTTCCAGATCAATATAGATATTCCTCGATTTCCGTGAAATAAGCAATGTTACAAAAAAATCTACGGCCTTAGAAATTAAGGAATATTCAAAGTTCATATATATAGGGTGGCCCACGAAAAAGTTGCATTTTAAAATAGCTACAAAAAAAGACAGGTGGATATTTTTCAATTATTTTTTTTTTATTAAATAGCCACAACATTGCGGTTTAATAGTGGAAGACCACTTCATTCATATGGCTGCCCGGCTGGCTTTGCAGTAGCCCATTCTGTGGACCCAATTTTTCATGACATTTTCAATGGTGTGGCCCTCAATGGCTGCAATGGCGACTTCAATCTCGTGCTTTAGTTCGTCAATCGTCTCTGGATGGTTGGCGTAGCATTTATCCTTGACGGTCCCCACAAAAAATAATCCAACGGCGTCAAATCGCAGCTGCGAGGCGGCCAGTTGACATCGCCTTTTCGACTAATTATGCGATTTTCGAACGTACCGCGCAAAAGTTCGACTGTAGCGTTGGCTGTGTGGCACGTGGCGCCGTCCTGCTGGAACCAAATGTCGCCGTAAACTTAACCATTTCGTAAACCGCGAACCTTTCACTAAAATTTGACACATTGGCAAAATCATTCGAGCTGTCAAAGCCGAAATAATCTATAGTTCAAAAAGCAACCGCTAGATGGGCCACCCTGTAGATGAACGGAAACTTACGTTGCAGAAATTTACCACATGTATTTTTAGCACAAAATATGGACGTCCAGTACCACTCATATAAGCTCTTTATAATTTAAAATAAAAGAAAACTGTATACAGTGAACTGTTTCTTAAGACAAACTCTTCAACAAATCCATCAACCGATTGAAACAACAACAAAAACATACCGTTTATGGGCCCCTTAGGCGGACAGCTACATGACCGAAAAAATATGTGCCTTTAAGAGCAGAAGCAGGAATTGATTTTTCTGTAAAGGGACCCACAAACGCTCCAAAAAAATCCAATGAAGCGTGTGAGGGCTGCTTAAAGCACATTTCAAGGAGCATCAAATAGAGATAAAAACTTTAATAATTGCTTCAAAAGGCCTAACATTGGGCCTAAAGTGATCGATACTGATCTAAAGTGTGCCAAACAGACGATTCGTGATTGTATTAATTCACACATTTTAGATAGCATTGCACAATATCACAGTTTATTCATCTCATCGAGCTTTGGATATTTGGGCAATCAATTTTTCTTTCACTTTCACTCTCTTCGTCACAAATTCAAAATATCAAAAGCGGCAAGAAAAGCTCTCAAGTCGGATCAGTTGATAACTGAGAATCGAACGATTACGTTCCATTGATCAAAGAAAAAAAAAGAAAAAGAAAAGAAAAAAATTGGCAGTAATGGAAAGACTGCGGCATTATCTGTTGATCGCTTCGATTTTCGCGGGAATGTCCTTCTCCTACGATTTAAATCCGTCTCAACAAATTTGCTCCGACTACGAAATGCTGATCGCAAATACAAAGCGTTGTGTTTCGCGTTGTCCGATTGTCTGTCAAAATGGAGTTTGCTACGAAGACGGCGAGTGCCCATGCGATGGGTCCTATCAATATAGCGAGAATGGTCTAACTTGTGCATTGGATTGTTTGCCTGGTTGCAACAGTGCCGGGGGATATTGTGTAACGCGTGATTTGTGCCTGTGTCGCAAGGGATTTTATTTCAATCAAGTTGCAAGGCGTTGCCGGAAGAAGACACTATTCCACGATCGATGTTTTGGTCGTTGCTTATACGGCAATTGTACATCAAGTGGCGAGTGCATTTGTGCCGATGGATATAAGCAAAGAAGTGGTGTATTTTCAAAACATTTCTTGGGACAGATTTGTGTACCGAAATGCAAGCAGAATTGTGGCTTTCATGGGTTCTGCTTCGCACCGAATATGTGTTCGTGTCGGAAGAAGCACCATCATTACGAATCGGATGGACAGTGCCATGGAGAAGTTTCATATTTAGGCAAAGGTTTTTAGTGTTGTTAATAAAAAAATAAAATTGTAGTTCATAAAGTTGTTAAAAATATTCGAAATATTTATATTGAAGTACTTGGGTAAATGAAAAAACTCCCTATATTTGGTTTAGTTAGATTATCTCCTACTTTTTAAAAAAATTGATCTCGAGAAAGATGGCTGAGAGTTAAGTTGCGCACTTTCTTATGACTATACTATATCTCGTAAGCCGTTGAATATTTTGTTTTCCCGTCCATTACAAAGTTGTAGGTCTGAACTTGAAAAAGCAGTTGTAGTACCAACTGATTCGAAAAGAACTCCAACTAGTCGCTACAAATTGCAAAAATCTTCAAAATTTTTTCGATTTTTTCACTTCTTTTTAACATTTCTGGTCATTAACTCCCAAGCCGGAAAAACTTTCTTTAAAAACTTTTTGATTAAATTATAGAGAAATAATAACTAGACAACTTTTTGGAGCACACTTACTGGATCTGAGTGATCCTTGATAATGTTTTACCACCTCAAAGTTAAACTCTTTTTTTTACTCAAAATCAGAAGAAGAAACTAAAATTAGCCTCTAAATATGCTCTGGATCTTTCATCCAATGCATCGTGTTGCACGGTGTAATTGGCAATTCCTCTTTTACAATATGTATAAAGACTAAAATGATTTATTGGACATTCGGATTAGCCCGTCTAAATTATGTATATCCGAATGATGAAATTTTGCAACGCACCAGGATATCGTGGCAATGAAATCTATTAGTGCCTCAAAGTTGATAGTGATAGGGATAATATCAGTATTATACTGTCAGAAGCGTTGAACAGGTGCTCTTAACCCTCTGGTTTCTGGATCCGTCTAGACGTCTTTTTTTCCGAACAAATCACAAGAAAATTGTGTTATTAGAGGGTTAAAGATCAATAACTTTCATTGATAGAAATCTATGAAATAGTTATTTGTTCAAGGAGAACAGATCCTGTTCACACCCCACAAAAAGATAGTACAGTCGATCCCCTCTGTCTAATCCGGCACCCTTTGTAATCCGACATGTCTATTTTTCAAGAGTGTCCTTGAAATAGAATCGATTTAGAAAAATTTCAAAATAAAAAAAGGATAGATACTTGAAATGGTGTGAGAAAATTGACACGATTTTGCGTATTTTCGAATTACGAATATGATCCCGGTATTCGAAGAATTTTCTAGTAATAAGTATGTGGTGTTCAATTTACTAAGTTTGACATACATAATAAGTATGGTTTGTACTTCACACTGTAAAATATTGAATTCTATCATTGAATCTATTTTTTCTCAGATTGAAAAGTACTCTTTTGTTAAAATTTCCGGATAATAAGGGGCCACTATACTCTGACTGTAGTTATGATCAAAATTCTCGTGAGCATTTTAAATCTTTTTGGAAATTTATGATGAAAGCTTTTCACTTAAAGAAGACCTTTACAGCGGTAACCCACGTTCGACTCCTCTTGAGTTGAGGATATTGTCTCTGAAGTGAAATTTTTATCCTTGGATTGGATTCACATCGGTGCCGGTACTTTTCTGGTATTTGGTTTTAAATTATGAAATGTTTTCAGTTATTTTTTTCGCTGTTCACAAATGAATCTTTCGGACCCATGGCACATTAGTTTTTTTCTTATTTTGTGGTTGAGGAAAAGAGCATTTTTTTTTTGTTGCAAATTTCGATTTCACACATAAAGCTCCTAAGTACGCCTTTTCTAGCTCATATCATTCGAATAGTTGAACAGCATTCTTGGTTATATGTAGGTATGAATTACAATTCACTCATTCTATTACGCTTTCATCAGAGGGACTTTGATTTCATTATGTATCACTTTATATATCACTTTGTGTTTAAATAAGTTCACTTGCTTACTTTCCCTCATGTCGGACCACCACAATGTTATTTACCCTTACCGACGGAAGTCCCATTTACCGATGGAGCAAAAGCAACTTTCACTATTCATTGTTAAAATTCACTTTTTTATTTTACCTTTCCGGGGCTTTCTTGTCACAAAATATATCGATTGGCCCATTTTTAATGAATGTGATTAATAAATAAATAAATAAATAATTAAATAATTAAATAAATAATTAAGTAAATAAATTAATTAATTAACAAATAAGTACAACAAACCTGAGCGCAGGCCTCATAAGTTTCCTTGTAGCCTAATTTTTTGGGTCCACGGCTGGAATGAGTGCCACCGGAATGGTTGCCAAGAGCACCACTATTCGTTGATGTGCTGCCACCGCCACCTACGCCGACGGCAGATGAACTTTCACCGGAATGAGATGCGTAGCTTCCGACGGATGTTTTATCGTCCATTGCGACTTGATTCAATGGCGAGCCGGGCTTAATTCGTATGCCGTAATAATGGTATTTGGAATTTCCACGCGTACCCAGACGACGCGTACGTAGGCCAGAGAAAACGGAACGTATTAACTTGCCAAAGCTAGCGGCATTCACCGGTTCCAACTTGTTTTCGTTGCAATGTTGAATGTAATGATTATAGAGCGTCGAACGCGGCAGACTGACACCGTCGGCGGTCTCATAGTTACGCGATAGCCACATGATCTAAATATGCAAATGGGAGAGAAAGAGAGTCGAATGTATTGAAAACCGAATGAATGTTGCAGCAGCATGCCGACTTCTGACTAGACGGAATGAACGGAACACGAAGTTGGGAGTTATTTAAAGTGCTGGGCGGAGGCGTTTTCTCAGCAAACGAAAACAATAGATTTGGGAAACTCACTTTTTTGCTGCCTTATCGCTGCTGCTGCTGCTGCTGCTAAGGCTACTGATGCTGCAAGAATGCACCTAACTATGGGTGCAATCAACTTCACAAAAACTCTACCTCCACCATTCGCATTCATCGTTAGGCAGCATGCTAGAGAGCACAATGGCCCCATGCTATGCAACAGGAGTATCTAAGGCAGCAAGAAGCAACATGGCAACAAGGCGACAAGGCAACAGAATTCCCGAATCTACATCGTAATTACATGTAGATAGTAAATGAATGTATTGACGAGTGTGAAAAGCATGGAATGGAGTACAAGGTGGGGATTAATATTATTTGTGTGTTCCCCCTCCCACCCTCTCGCCACCTTACCGTTGCTGAGGCAATCTTATTCGTATTTCCGTTTTGCTCACTTTCCGGCGATGCACCGCCACCACCACTTCCGATACTGCCGCCGCTCACCGAATTCGTGGTCGTTGTTGATGTGGGCGTCTGCGGTGTACTCTGAGCATCATGTATATAAACGGCTTCCTGCAAATACCGAATGCTATCATATTGTTTCAGAAAAGGTATCTCCGAATAGAGGTTCCAACACACTTGTGTGCGTGCACAGAATTGACAGAAGAAAAAAGGACCAAGTTGCCGATGCAACTCGAAATTCCTACTTTAGTCAAGTCAACTTACTAAGCTGTGTGGTGAGTCTCGGCTTTGTGATTGCGATGATGAATTGAGCAGTATACTCTCTTCCACTGGCACTAGATACGGCAGCGCTGATGCATGCGATGATGTTGTATTGCCAGGCGTTGAGTTACCGTAGCTACCGGACGATGCCACTGTTGTTGAATAGTATGTCTGTCCGTTCGGCTGATATTCACCAACGGGACAGAACGGATATGTCCTAGTTAGGGAATTGAAATTTTAGTTAACACTAACGATGAAAGGGCATCGGCTTCGTTAGCTCTGCCATTTGCCCTTTGCCATTCAAGCCGATTTCAAGCGAATCGAATTGAATGGACGAATCAATTGGAGACTTACATTTGCGATTGACCTGTACTATTGTGATATATTTCCGAGTCAACGTATTGCACTTGATAGTTTTGGCCGGCATCTTGGGCAGAAACTGAAACAATCGGAATGAGATTATTAATCAGATTTTTGTTTTTGTTTTTGTTCTCTGAAACATATGCGTTTCTGTGATTACTTAAAGGCTAGGTCATTTGAAAGGAATGTTATTTGCTGAGAGTGTTTCATTGGTTGCATTGTTGTTATTGAAATTATCTTCTGTAGATCACAAGACCATAAAAGACACTTTTCTAATTGGTTTTATTAATATAAATTATTTAAATTTTTAATATTTTTGAAAATTTTTCATCCTTACGAGAATCAGTATATGACGGCTACACCTTTATAAAAGATATGAACCAAATAGATAACACATCAATTATCAAAGCCTGCAAGGATCAAACTCAATTCGTTATTGGTCATTAAATTCAAACACATAAGGACTTACATAAATATATTACATTGATGTGATATGTTGTCCAATAAATGGAAATTTAAATCAGTTTAAATTCAAAAAAGTCGGCCTCTGTTCCGTAGATGGTTGAGATGCCAACTTACGAAACGAGCGGCTCTGGGTTCAACTCCCAGCTAAGGTCGTGGATGTTCGTGTCATTTTCTCTGTTTCTTTGTTTTCCTGTATTCGTGGTATTGCAACGGGCCTATGTGAGGCCTAAGTGTGTTACCCTGAATGTTGGCAGCCATACTAACCTAACCTAAACTCAAAAAAAGTAAGGGTATTGTAGTCAAGTGATCCTGACAATACGTAACTCCACACATATATCTGTGTGGATTCAATTATGTATATACTTTAGAAGGTTTTTTTTGAAAAGATGCTCCAAGACCACATCATTTCAGCTAAAGTATCCTGGAGATTTTGAAGATTATATAGGATCTTCATAGGCTTACTTACATACCGTTTATTTTTATGAATATTATTTATTTAATTTATTTAAATATAAACTTAAATTTCATAGAAATATCATGAAAAATTCAGATTTTTGGGTAGTTTTTGCAAACTTTTGTAACATAACTTGGTACTGGATCCGCCAATACGCATACCAAATTTCGTCGGGATAGCTCAACTCGTGCGATAAGAAAACTATATACGGCTAGACAGACGGACGGACATGGCTCAATCGCATCTCCTGGCGACGCTGATCAGCTCTATATATATCTCGATTGGTTCTGGATGTCACAAAACAATTGTGTATGATATTGATGGGTCTAATGGAATGCGTATAGGTTTGGCATGTCTTGAAATACCTAAGCTAAAAATCCCTACCATGGATATCATTTCGTGTGATCTACTTCTCTTGTGTCAATTGAAAATTACAAGCAGAGACAGAGCACTCATTTTTTCCTCTCCATTGCCGGAGGGTACTACTTCAGATCCCATTTCTTGTGGTAAAGTAGATTCAAGAACTCATATATCGAGACTCTTTTCGAAATTCTTGACTTTTCTTCAAAAATGTGAGTTAAAAAATTTGAGACTTTAATAAACTATATATTTAAGTGATCTTTTCTCAATGCCCTTTTCCTATGGACTTTGGCCTTCTAAATGGGGAAAATTTAAAAAAAAATTAATTATCGATAGTATTTTCTTTATAACTACTTGTATGTCTATGTTATTAATATGTTTGTATGCAACGTATTTTTTGATAAGGCTTAGACTTGTAATTTTCATAGCTTCCATCGCCTTTATGATCTCAGTTAGAAAATTATAGCTTTTCATTTATCCATAAATTTTGAAAACGAATATCTCATTTAATAGGGTAAAAATCCAGTTTTAAATAAAAAATGCAAAAAAAATTATGTGAAGAACTTCCGGCGATGGGTACCAAGTGGTATTCTTGTCAATAGAAATATGTGCAGTACAGTAAAGTATTTATTAACTGTAACGATTAATATAATGTAAAACCCCCAAAAAGGGTGATGATCATTGATTTCTTTGACTTAAAACGACAACGATTGAAGTCATTTGGAAGATTTGACCATAATTAAAAATGATCCCATGGTCACTTCATTGTGTCTTGATGCAATTTTTACGGCTTCTAAGCATTTCCCTTTTGATGAATGTCTATCTGCAATTTATATTTTTCAATCTTATAGCTATAGGGCAACAAGAAACAATTTAAATTGATCACCTAAGAGTATCCCGTGAGGGGAATTATTTATGATTTACGGGTTGGCAAATCCGCGGACCCTAGCCAAATTTCCACCAATACATGATTCGGGTATGGGGTCAATGCCCACTAATGAGGAAAATTGGGTATACTGTGGGTGATGCCCAGTAGAACATTTTGTATCTTGTGATACTGCGATTGAAGCACCGACGTATATAGAATCGCATAAAGCAATTAACTCCCCGCCTCACCTAAGAATATGCTTTTAAATATTAATATATGTTCCCATATTCAGAGATCTGTTCGTTGTTGTAGCTTTGTGCGCTTAAGAACAGCCTGAGCAAGGCTTTAAGAAGTTTTGTCGATCTTTTGAGAACCTAAAAAAAGCCTTCAAATTGTATAAATTGGTTTTTAAATAATCGAAAGCATACATCTAGGCGTTAAATATAAATATTTTCTATTGGCCCACATTATAGCAGTGAAAATGGTTGAACGATTGCTTTGAAGATTTAACTAATTGAGAGATCTCGAATTGGGAAATAAAATAATTTACTCATCTATGTCAATGAAAAAAAAAAAAGTTAGTTGATTAAAGCTCAAAATCAACGATTTTTTGGTGTCATTGAACTACTCTCAAAGAGACGTATTTGTGATACCGCCTACAAAATGAAGAAACTTGTGTCAGTTACTCTTCCTTATTGCTTCGGATAGGCGGAAATTTGTAAGCTTTTCACAAGAAATCAGACTCATTTCGGACTAATATTTCTGAGCACTCCGAATATGTTTGTGATTTGAAATATGTACAGAAAATGTTGTTAGAATTTCTATACCATTACCGCCACAGTAGGACAAGTTGTTGTGACGTCTGTACATGGTTGCTGATTGTGATGAGGCTATTGCT
Organism: Chlorops oryzae; assembly: GCA_020466095.1. Taxonomy (NCBI): domain Eukaryota; kingdom Metazoa; phylum Arthropoda; class Insecta; order Diptera; family Chloropidae; genus Chlorops; species Chlorops oryzae. The sequence continues at coordinate 25,679,761 of CM035807.1, read as the reverse complement.
GTTGTTGATGAAGATGCTGATATTGCAGAAACTGATGTAGATCCAGACGATGATGACGTTGATGGCTGTGAACCTGAGAACGATGAGGTCGATGGTGATGTCTGATGTTGATGCTGATGCTGATGATGGTGGTGATGATGATGGTAATGATGCAAATGGTGAGAGATTTGATGGTGATGTTGGTGTTGATGGATTTGCAATTGAGGCTGAAAAGTTGTTATCTGATGTGTTGAACACGACGATAGGGAGGCGGACTGCAATTGCTGTTGGTGTGACGAATGTTGATAAAATTTACAACGACATTTATCAAGTCGATTGTTATAGCACGTTGAGGAAGTATTGAAATGCTGCAAGTGATGACGCTGCGCTGGTTCGAATGCAATACGTGAATTCATTCGTTCTGTTTAAACTGGACAATCGTGTTGCAAGCGCTTTAAATACTTTTATCAATATTTTATTTTATTTTTAAAAATCCAAATCACTTAACATATATAAACTTTATAATTTATTGAGCGACACTTTGTGAACGTTCAACTTAATTGTTGTGATTGTTTTTTTTTTTTTTTTTTTTTTTTTTCAAATAATTTTCAGCGAATTTTTGAGTCGCTTATTTCGAAATTCGGAGAAATTTTTCAAAATTCAATCACGCACACATGCAACACGTTGACAACAACCCAAAGGTCTACTGATCAACATACACGATGCACCAAGCAACGCAGCACCAAGCAACCGAAAGCAATTACGTATGCAGTTTAAAATCGTCGTCCAATAACCGTTTCAGTTGAGCAAGTCGACCGACGACTGACTGTCGAGAATAGACCGACCTTTCGTTCGATGATTCAAGGACAACTGACCAGAAATTTGGCAAGCATTGATTAGAGCGAACACACGTTAAACGTACGACGTTGACAACAGCTCCAATCGATTGCGTAGGTGAGATGTCATCGAATACTCGATGAAAAGTGAAAGTGAAATTCCCGGAAGCAATCAAGCTTGAGCAGCAAACAAACAAAAAAAAAAAAAAAACAGTTCAGGTCATGTGGGTGGATATGTATTTAAAAAGTGCAACTGAGATTAAATTCTTCCTTCCGAAACTCCATTCAGCAGCAACATCCACAGTAGCAACAGCAGAAGCAGCAGCAGCAGTAATAGAAGCTATATGAATTGACTATTGAAGTTGACAACCAACAGGGAAGCAATGACTTCTTTCGTTGTTGTTGTTGGTGTTGTCTTTTTTCCCGGACACAGGTGCGTGAGTATCGCTCAAGTATAAGTTCAACTTTTCCTTTCCCGGTTGTTTTTTTTTTGTCCTTTCTTCTTCTTTTTCCTATTTTTCGTCGAAGCCTAGCACCTAGCAACCGTTTGAACGAAAGCTATAAGGGAACGATAGCAGCAGCAGCTTCCACGAGGTTGTTGACAACAACGTTGAACGGTAGAATTACAACTGAATTCAAAATCAAATGTTATCCTAGCAATATGCCTCCGCCGTCGATTATGATAACTGGCAACGTTGCTGGGTGGGGATGATGAAGGCGGCAGCAGCAACAGCGAATGTTGGAAAGGATATATGCCTTTTCGGCCATCGACGACATAGAGCTGTGCGGGGTTGCGTTGTTATGATTTGTGCAATTCGATGCCACCACCATCGTGCTATCATCGGCATCATTATTATTATTATCATTAGCATCAGCTACAGCTACAGCTATAGCATCGGCATCGGCACTACAACCGTTACCATTGCCACCACCATGAACGACATCCGCATTTAGTAGCTCGAAGCAAAACTTTTTATGCGCCTCTCAGTGTTATTCACAGCAATGCTCAGTCACAGTGCCACCCCAAAATTGTGTAACGCAAAATAATTCGTGATTGTATCCCCACTTGAGAGCTTTTCTCCTAAGCTTAAGCGATGAATCCAGTTCGCAAAGCAAAAACATGGCTCTATTTTGTTCTTCAATTGACAACAAGAGCGAAAGCACACTGAAAGAAACTTTCGCCGAGATTCAAACGAACATTCGTGCATATCCTTTGAATGGGTAAGCTACGATGCAATCCTAGAAGTAAATGTCTGGCAGACATCCGCTTGAAAAAAAGCTGCACCGTCTCCCTTCGTAAAGGAGTTGCGCGGTGAAGTTTCTACACGGATGTCGGATGCCATGGCGAAAAAGTACTTATTAAGGAGCTGCGCCATCTTCTTTTTTCTCTATATGTCTATTTAAGAAATCTTTTGAAACTCTCTTCGTGTCTTCTCTTTGATTATTCCATAAATTTTTAAAATATTTTTTTGAAATTATTGTTTGCCTCATGCCTTTTTTTTTAAACGGGACTTTCAAACCGTTGTCCCTAATAGAGAACACTGGAATCATCGAACTGATCGTGCTCCCAACTACGTGGAAGTATTCACGGATGGCTCTAAGCTCAATGGCAGAGTTGGGGGTGGAGCTTTCTCGGAGGAGCTCAACCTCAAATTCAGCAGAGGTAGCGGCAATCAATAAAGCGATCAACTGGTTTCTGGGTAACAGGATTTTCCCTGAAAATCTGTTGTTTTACACGGACAGCCAGGCGGTCATAAAATCCTTATCAAGTGTGGTAGCCACATTCAAGACAATCCACGAGTGCCTTTCGTCTCCCCAGGAGATGGCAGAGTACTCTTCGTTGACCCTGATGTGGGTACCTGGAAACAGGGACATTGAAGGTAAATGTACAGCGGACGACCTCGCGAGAACCGGTACAGTACTCGAAGACATTATAGCGGAGCCTGAACTAGGTATCAGTAAAATTAAAGATTAAATCTGATTTCTACGGGCCGGCACGCAAAACATGGGCAGAGGAAGATTCTTGCCGAACTTCAAGGTTGATATGAACAGACCTAGACCACAAAAGGACCAAATCCTTTCCCTGGCCCGCGTCCACATAAGGTGTATGGTCTTCATTATCACAGTACACTGCCTAATAGGCAGGCACGCCAAACGCCTTGGCGTTCCCTACAATGCCTTCTGTAGAAGTTACAGATCAGAGGAGGAAGAAGAATCAGTGAGCCACCTCAAGTGTCACTGCCCGGGTCTGGCCAGTAGAAGATCAAGGCTTCTCGGCTCCTTCTTCTCCTTACCGAGCTATCATCTGTTCGAATAAAAGACATGGCTCGCTTCATATATGAGTCCAATTGGCTAGTGTGTCCCCTTAAGGAGGGAAGCTACCCTAACCTAACCTAACCTTATCTACCCTTGCCTCAGCCAGGAACCGAACTCGCGATATTCTTACTTGCGCACGCTATCCACTACGCCACGTCATGATAAAATTAAACTGACGCCAAAACTTTAATTAAATTACAGTTTTTTCATCGAAGGAGTTCAGCTATCATAAAGAAATTTGGTATGCGTGCTCACGGGGACATAAGTAAGAACAAGATCGAGAATGGACCGGATGAGATGACCTCATTTGAAAAAATTTTCATAAACTAATACCAATGTGTTGGGAGTTAGGGGACAGTAGAGGTTAAAAAAGATGCTGAAAAGATTTTAAAATTTTCGACCATTTTTTTATTTCTACTAAATGGAGATTTTTTCAGATCACCTGCTACTGCACTTCTTTTCTCCATATCTAAGGCTTCAACTTTGCTGCAGACAGAAAAATAAAATATTAAAACGCTTACGAGATACAGCCATGAGAAAAAGCAAACAACTGCGCAACTTAATTCTCTGCCACACATTCCGAGATCGATTTAAAATCGACGTGAAGCCAATCGGGCAAACCCAAATATGAGGATTCGCTCCATTTTCCAAGTACTTTCAGGAAATGCAGTAAAACGTTTGTATAAATTTAACGTGTTGCACCGTGTAAACAATGAAATGGAACCAATATAAATAATACAAAGTTTCATAAGAAACTGACATTAGGAGGAAGTATAAAAGATTTACAGTCTTATTTGTATGAACAAATACATTTAAATTTAATCGAAATTTTCCGATTAATTCATCACTTGGAAATTCCTGGAAAATATTTACAGTGTAACCAGAGGAAATAAAAATGCGCTACGCATGTTTTTAGCTTGAATGACTACGACGATGATAGTTTTATCCTGTCTCGTAGAGAGTGAGAAACACGATGTCGATGTGTAGTTAAGTCTTAAGGGCAGCAATGTCTACATTGGAGCAGAGAAAAGAAGAAAATACGAGCAGCGTCTTCCTCATGCATACATTGTACATACACATACACCTATATACATATAATAACATTCATGCGAGCTTGTTCCAATACATGTTGACTCGTGTTTATTGCGTGCGTCAGAACTACTGCAGCTAATTCCAGGATCAACTCCAACACAACGTACTTGAGATTTATTACTCAATTCGAAAATGAAATAAATAAAAACAAAAAAATAAAATAAAAAGGATATTAAAAAAAGCAAAACAAGTCTGAGCAACAAAGCATCATGCAGTTCGACGGATGTGAAAAATTGTATAAAAAAGAAGAACCCAAAAATCCCAAGTGGAGCTTAAGCACAAAGCGAAGATACGTACGATTGCCCCATACTGCCTTCGTGCAGATACTCAGCAAACAATCCCAGTACGGTACGAGTCAGTAAAGTCGGGCAGGATAGATGATGGATGGATGGATGGCTGGCTGGCTGGCAGGCCAGGGAGTCACTTGTTCATTCACCCCGCAAATAGTGCGCAGCTAAGCAACCAATCGTCAGGGATGCTGCGTGAATAAGCACCTCCTCTTGCGTACGTAGCATGAAGCATTCGAATGAAAGGTGGTGGGAGCTCAATGATTTTTATTGTTTTTTTTTTATTTATATTTTTTGTTTTTCTCTCTCGTACTCGGCAGATTGCCAATGCGGCAAGCGCGTTTTTGATTTCGTTCCTGCGGAGTTCAATGTGGGTGGATGCGTGGCTGGGTGGTTGGGCTGCTGCGATACGAAAATGGCGGAGAAAATTCATTCATCCTATGCGAGCATTGTGTCGTTCGCTCTGCGATATTTCCGCTGTTTGTGCGACTTTTGAGCCAACCAAAATATTTTGATGCAGCGCAAAAGGAAAACGTAAATATACACGAATACGGAAATCATCTTCTCCGGAAAGTAAGTTTGAGGTTTCATTGCTTTTAAATTTTTCAGTTTATTTTTCATTTTGTTAATATGTTCGCTTTTTTTTTCTTTTTTTTTGAAGTCAAGTTTTTGAGAAAATATTTCAATTATTATTTGCTGCCGAGTGCATGTGGTCACTTGTGTGGTGTTCGCGTTGTATGTGCAAAACTATTGAATGGAATCGCTACGCCTGAGTGCGATTGTGGGGGGTGTTATGGTCCCTTGAAGCGTTTTAACAAGCCACAGTAATACTGCATGCAAAATTTTGTCCATTTTTGTGGTATCCCAGTGAGCACTATGAGCGTGCTCTTCACATTTTTTCAAATAAACGTGAACTTTGTTTTGAAAGGGCATCATAAAAAAAAGTTTTTCAGAATAGTTTTTCATCAAAAATAAGTTTTTTTTCAACATGTCGAGTTTTTGGAATTTAATGTAAAAAACAATTTATTTAAAAATCTTTTTTGAAATTAATTTAGATGATAGCCTTGTACGTTTTTTCGTTTTGGAAAGTAATCTTTATCAATTTAATTATTTTTTGGTGTTTATTCAATATATATATCCTTGAAGGAACCTGTAGTTCTACCATAATCCGTCAGTTCTTCGATAGAGGTTAGCCATTTTAGTTTTGAATTGTTTGCTATGTTTAAAAAATATGTATAAGCTTGTAACTAAGCCTTGTGGCTTCTTGGTTTCAAAAAGAGGCTTGTAAGCTTTTCCTCCCAAAACCCTCCCCTTGTGCACGGGCCTGGTCTACTTTATTTTTTTTATTACGCAGTGTAACACCTAAAATGTATACAAAACGTTCACTGCAGTTCCTCAAAGTACTTGGAAAATGGAGCGGATCCTAATATTTGGGTTTGCCCGATTGGCTTCACGTCGTTTTTAAATCGATCTCGGAATGTGTGGTCGACAATTAAGTTGCGCAGTTTTTGCTTTTTCCCATGGCTGTATCTCGTAAACCTTTTAAAAAATTTTATTTTTCTGTCAACAGCAAAGTTGAAGCCTTAGATATGGAGAAAAGAAGTGCAGTAGCAGCTGACCCGAAAAAACCTCCATCTAGTAGAAATAAGAAAATGGTCGAAAATTTTAAAATCTTTTCAGCATCTTTTTTAACATCTACGGGCCCTTAACTCCCATCACATCGTTATGAATTCTATGAACTTTTTTCTCATTAAAATGAAGAAAAATTAAATTTGAGAACTCCATCGACCACATTAATTGACCGTTTTGTATCGCAAAGTAGAAAAATTTTACCCAAAATCGGAAGAAAAAACAAAAAATTATTCTGTAAAGAAAATGGAAAGAATGGAAATCCCTTTTAAATTTATCCCCAGCGAAAATGAGTGTTCTTAGAGATTAAAGTAATAAAAATAAAGTAAAAAGAATAATTTAATTTTTTATAATTTTCCAATTAACTTTCAGTGAACCTATCTCAAAAAAATCCATGAACAGAAAGGTGGACCTAATAAAAAAATAGAACATAGAGAGAATTAAGAAAGCTAGCTGTAGTTTAAAATACTACATGGTAATGAAATTTTAATGAAATTTTACTTCCATCATGGTCTCTGGCAATTGGCTTCATTTCGCCAACATTTCTCCAGCTAATTAGGATTTTTCTTTCTGATATCTCTTTGAAAATTCAATCCAATTAAAACGAAGAATTTTGCAGCCATCTCTAGGACGGGTGTACGACATTTCTGAATATGATGGTTCTTTTGATCTTCCGTTATCGTATAAAAGTCAAGTTACATTTAAAAAAGTATATATATTTTTAAATAGAATTTTGTAGATTTTTAAAAGAGAAAAAATGTATCCTCCACGACTAGGCTTTTTGTTCCGTTGACGAGGATCTCAAAGAGAAAAAAAAAAACAAACCCCGAAGAAAACTGACAAGTGTGCGCAATTCTCCTTGGATACGATAAGATAAACTGTTTTACTTATTCAGCAGAGCGCAAATAATTCAAAGCCATGGATTTTATTTTTCCTCTATTTTTCCCTGTCACCTCGGTCTATTTTGATTTTTTTTCATTTTTTTTAATGAAAACAAAATCAAAACATCAATTCACCTTGGCCCTTACAAATGTTGTCACAACATGACTATCAATGCATTCCACTTGCCAGGATTCCCATTGCCTTCGATTGCGATCTACATTAACGAATTCATATAAACGAGAAAATATGGATCTCTTATCAAGCAGATTCTGACAAATTATTTAGGGTAACAAACAATAAAATAAAAATTAAGTAAAAAAATCAAAACTTATTAAAGCAATAAAGATTCATATCAAACACAATTGTGTTTCGGCAAACAATTTCGAGAGAAGCCGAACATATGCTTTGAGTCTGCAAATAGAAAGAAGAAAGGAAGGCATTCAAGCAGCTTCCTTTCGGTTATACAATGTGCCTATTCATATATGTATATGTACTTGCCGTATAAATAACATATACATATATAATATATAAAGACATATTCGAGCGTATAATACATACGAGCATTTGAGATGCTATGGTACTTGAGTGAGTTTTTAATCCGACTTTTATTGGCAGGTTTTCCTTATAAGCTTCGATGGATGAGTTTGAAGCTTTTCTACCTCGTTGCTTTTATGACGTTTAATCCTAATCAATTGCAATATTTTGTAAATTTTTCCAAAGCAGTCACTTGTATCTATCGAAGTAACATAATGGGTCAGCATGACGCAGTTATCGTAGCCAAAGGTAAGTGGAAACAGCCATGAAACAGTTTACAGTGGGTAAAACTATGAGATTTTGAGGCAATTTTTTTTTTTTTCCTGATGCGCATCCTTCTACAGTTTAACTTCACGAAAAATGGTTTAAAAAATTTAACACTTTACTGCATGATTTATGAATAAAGCGAGAAAAATTTTATTCGCTTCAAAAATTATTACATATACCAGCATGTGATCGTCAAAAGTACATATGCAGTGTACTCTCTCCTTGCGTACACCTCTCTTAAGCGGAAACTTTCAGAGAATGCTCTAGGAGTCCTAGTGTCCTCTTAAGCAGACAAATCTGCTTAAACGGACATATTTTTCAGTCCCATAGGTGCCCCCTTAAAAGAGAGTACATTCTATTCTAATCTTCAAATGAGAAAGGGAAATCGAGGTCAAAACTAAATCTCCATAATCTTTGAGCTAATTGAAATTTTAGCCGATTTTGCAGTTGATTTAAAACATCCTCGAAAATTTTCCATCAACAAATAACCTGTTTTTTTTTTGTCAGAACCCATATATGGGTTCGTATACGGTAGAGAGCTAAGAACAGTCAAATTATAATCACAATGAATAGTACTTTTTTATATCGACACCTGCCCCGTGGGACTTATTCGATGAATCTGAGTGGCTACCCAGTAGCGACGACTGAGAGCACCGCTGCCTGAAGACGTTCCATATCGGGACTTTATCAAAGACCCCAATGAAGCCGAGAAATCAAATCCTATCTTCAGATTTCGATCCGTATTTTATAATTTTTCTAAAGCAGAATTAAAAGGACTTTTAATTTCGAAAAAAAAAGAACCAAGGAAGATGAACACACATTTTTGACATTGTTTTTATCAATTCTCAAAAAAAAAAAAAAATTTGAAACCATCAAAAGTCTTCATTGACAAAGGCAGAACAATTTTTCAAAATTCCTATTGTCATATGGATATTACGAAACTTATTTTTTGATACCGGGTCCTAACAGAAATTGATGTTAAAGAAGCCTTTTATTGGAGTTGTAGGTCGATCAGTGGACTTGTCAGGAACCAGCTGACTTCTGATATTCATAAAACTCTATTTTAAGCCTCTCGCTTCGTAGGTTGGCATCTCAAGCAACAACGGCACAGGGGCCAACATCTAGAATATATGTGTAGTGTAAAAATAAAATAAAAAAACATTCTGCGTCCCTCCCACACCTGAGTTTAATGGAATCCAAAACCTCTCTAAATTTTGCACTCACAATTCCCACAATCGTCCCACTGTAAAATCACGAGCTAAAGAAAAAAATATTCCCCTAATATCTGAATCACACGCCTCGAAATCAATATAATGAGAAGAGCCATACAATACATAATCACGGTATTAGGGAAAACAGCGTGAGGTTATTAGCGAGTCGTTCTACTGTAAACCTCTCGGCAAGAGTCACCGGGCCAAAGGATATCACTTACCTAAAGAGTGATACACTCGTATTTGCTTTGTGGGGTGGTAATTTGTAATAAAATCAAGTATCATCAAAACATACTTCTGTCCGTCCGTCCATCCGTCCGTCCGTCCGTCCTAGTTTCACAAAGCAACAAACCGAGTGCTTAATGTATGAGGTTTAATACTGATTTAAAAGGGAAGGGAAGTTGGACAGACAGCTACTACAGATCAGGAGAAATGCTCATGTGATCAGGAGATAAATAATTCTTATAATGATATCGACAGACAATCTCAGTGTGTTGAAACTTTCTGTTTGAAAATGAAATATTGTAATTACGCCAAAACCGAGAGGAACAACAGGAACAACCCTTCAACGTGTTGTCCGAAAAAAAAAAATAAATAAAAATTAGGGTCGAATTTGAAATACTTCCGATATGTATGTATCAAGGTGAAATGATTCACTCTTGTAACTGTGATTTTTATGTATCCTTCTGGGTAGGATTAATTCCCTTTTTTTCCTTTTCTTTCTGAGGTAACACGTGCACGGAGCCCATCCGAGCGTTTGATGTACTTACATACAGGTACTTGCTATGTAATGATCTGTTTGTCAAAAGTTATCCGGATATCACTCAAAGTGTGGCACAGTGATTTCATTATTCATGACATTATACCGAGAGTAAGTCCTTTTAATTGTTATATCAACAACAATGGCCTAAATGGCGTCATCACAGTCCCAGCAACATTACCAGTGAAATGGATACACAAACATGGCTTGTTATGCTGCAAGGACTTTTTTACTATTTTTTTTTCTTGCTATTTATACATTCAGGTGCGGATTGTGTTGGTCGGTCGGTTGGTTGTAACTGGCATGGTTCTTATTTTGTTATTTGTGTTTTTTTTGCTTGTTAGGCAGCATTAAAATGGTCATAATCCCTTCAAAGTATTCATAAAAAGTAGCTGCATGAAAAACTGTTCAGAGATAATTCAATATAAATCCTCAGTATCAAGTACCAATCGTTCTCTACGTTTGTTTTTAGTTTTTACACCCGACGCACACTGAGATCACATTCCCACACCTCAGGAGGGGCATGAGCGAATCCGAAAAGAGGTAAACAAAGGCTAGGAAGAAGAGGACACTCTGGGTCGAGGTTATGTTGTGTTTGTGCGGTTGTGTGCAATAATGCGTAGCGAATATTTCGGCCCCCGGGGAAAAATTGACGAAATGGTGCCCCCACTCTAAATAAAAAGACCTTTATAAAAATTAAAACATTATTTGGCGCCCGGGGTGACTTCCCCCTTCAAAATTCCCCTCATTATGCTACTGGTGTGTAAATCCCAGAACCAGTGGACATAGAATTTACAAAATATATGTATACCTAGATATGACCAGCGACGCCAAGATATTCGATTTAGCCATGTCCATCTGTCTGTCTGTCTGTCTGTCTCTCTATCAGTATTCAGTTTTCTTATTGAAGACGTTGAGCTATATTCACAAAACTCGTTATGCGTATTGCCGGAGACATAATTAAGATCGAATTAGAGTATGAATCAGATCGGACCATTTTTAGGGGTACCTCAAGTACTAGGGTCTGTTATGAAAATCACAAAAACTGCTCTCAAACCTGAATTTTGTGATATATTTTGATAAAATTAGAAAATAGAAGACATTCTATGATCTGCAATCTTATTTTCAACAATAAGAAAAGTGGGTGTGGCAAAAGGGAGTTTTTCGAAAACTGTCTCTAACACCTGAAATTCATATTGGACTTGAACAAAATTTGGCATGTAAGCTTCCACCATTTTTTGAAATTGTCTATCTATCCATTATTAAGGGTAACTCCCTTACTAAAAAAACTGTGGAAAAAAAAAAAAATTGTCCTGAGATAAAGTTTTTCGAGAATATTCAATGAAATTTGGATTTTGAGCCGCTGATTAAATTGAATTAATTTGATCATAGGTCACCTTGCTATTAATCAGCCCTTAATTTGATTTCTCAAAATAATTGCAGAGGTCTCTGCTGTAAAAACTGAAAGAAATTAATATTTATTCAATCTTATTATTAATCGATGCTGTTTCAGTCTCATACAATGCTATTAATGTAATTGGTTTTAATTGAAAAATATCAAACATTTTTTTTATCACGTTATATTTTTCAGTAAAAAAACTTATTTCATTAAACTAATTTGTATTTTATAAAAACAAAAAATCCTTTTTATGAAAACGACAGAGTTCAGGGCTCTGCCTTTTAAAACGTGTACACTTGAAATATATTCGTTAAACACGTCCTTTTTATAGCACGGCCTCGGCTTAACACCATTCATTCTTTTAACTTTGATCCCATTTGATACGAATAAAGCTCGGCTTAACACAGTTTGAAAGAAACGATGTTTTTTTTTTGCTTTCAATTTGCTTGCAATTAAAATTAAAAGTTAATTAAAGTTCTTTTTTAATGAAATCCTGGACCTTTGCTTTGTATTTTAGGTGAGGTGTTTCTTAACTTTTTTTTGTAATTAAAGTCGGTAAATGTATATTAATGAATGGATATTATTATATCTCCCCTATTATGAATTTTTGCGATACAGGATAAACGCTTGCATTCTTTTATTTCATATTACGAATTGAGGTTTATCGAATTGATTCGTACAAATATTCGTATGCGATACGCTTGAAAGCGTTTATCGAGCGATTATTGTCGATCGTAAAAATTCATAATAGATAGATTTGTGGGGGATAGAGTTGTTAATTTTAAATGTATATAAATTGCTTCATAGTTGAATGTTATGCAATTATTTTAATTGTGCTTTAAGGACGATGTCTTACGGACTAATTAAATGAGATGAAAATTAAATGAAATGGATGAAGCAGGCTCTCCCAAAACGCCCATGTAAGATGGACTGAAAAAGAGATATTATATATTTTATTTTTTGGGTATATTATTCGACCGATCTTGATTTTAAAATAAATTGTAAGGCTCATAATCGTTGATGCCCGCGGAGCAAGCTTCGGAGCATTGAGAGCGAATGCTTGTGTACATACACAAAAGGCAACAAGCAAGCTGAGAAATCGAAACCTGTTTAGTCTGACATCAGGCAGCGAACGAGAAGACCTATTGTCGGATGAACAAAAAGAGAGAACTGAAAAAGGCGAAAAACGTTCTTCAGTGCAATGCGCACACACACTATCGCAAGCTTTCAATGTAGTGGTGGGCATCCCTGCTCATAATCTTCAACCTAATTCAAATTTTTTGATGGTTTAAACTTGCAAATGATAGTCTTCAGAAGAATTTAAGTCAGGTTTATTAATATTATATGAAATTTTTTTTAAATTTAAATATAGTAAAGGCATTTGATTGAGTTTAACTGGGATGAAGACTTAACCCATTTTGGACCATGTTATTTTTTTTTATTAGAAAATTGAAATCCTTCATGAGACGTGAACGATTTTGCGCTTTTAAAAATATTTTCTGATTTTTGGGTGGCTTGGAGGCGGGGTCGAAGTTTCGACAGAATGGTTGGAACCGATATCAAAGTATATAACTTATTGCATTGGAAACGAAATGGCTTTTGAGTTTTTTTTATTCAAATACACTTTGTCTATTATTTTATATATTTGTCACGAATCCTTTTTCATTAGATTTCAATTTTTTCGGATTTTATTAATGATTGTACGGTTAAAAAAGGTTCAAAATAAGTGTTCATATAAAACAAGGTGTGATCTGGGTGGGAACTATCCAACAAGGAAAGTAATAGTTTTAATGAAATGCCAATAAATCAGGCTTTATTTTGACATCTCACTCACTTTGATACGTTGCAAAGAAAAGGATATGGATTTTTTTTTAAATAAGTGAAATTTACTGGTAAAAAAATCGACCAGCGTAACATACATTTTGGAAAATATTGATCCGCACGGAAAAACCAAATATGTGCAATTTTGGTTTTTTAAACTTTCAGCGAAAGGGTAGTTGGTTCCAATAACATTTCTCATTCGAACATAAAACCAACGAAATCTGATTCCGTAACACCCAAAAATAGTTTTCTTTCTTTATCGATTTCAATATCAATTCCGATAGCTATTGGATTCAATAGCATCAAGTATTGGAGCACGAAAAGTAATTTATGCATTCCTTGAAGATAGTGCTTTAAACTTCCCAGCAGGCAAATATACCCAGTAGGACAAAATCATTAGTGACTTCACTGGGTCATACAGGTGACATTGTCATGCATGCCAAATTGGGGGACATGTCATGGAGGATGGGAGGGATGCTCTTCATGTTCTTGAATCTCATTGGCTACTGAAATTTAAATAAGGTTTTAGCGTCAGTTGAGCGTTAGCTTGGATGACATAGTGTACTTATAAGTGGTCGACTCACAATCCGAAGACTGCGGATTCGATCCCTGGCTGAGGAATACTTTGTATAAAGTGACATTAAGAGAGAAAAGAGATGTGCTGCTCTCAAATGCTTTTTTCGCTATCGCATCCCACCCAGGAAGTCCTTGTCAGTTCGTGTATAAACGTCATACAAATATCCTACGAATTGGCATCATACCGGCTCCAAAGTCACCTTGACATCAATGATTTTGTCAGGAGGACTTTTCCTGCTGGATTGTAACTCTTCCCCAGCCGGAAATGTCCCGGTGAAACAATTAATGATTTCAGCTTGTCATAGAGCCGCAACTCCTCCTGATTATACATCAACTTTCTAATGAAATTTACACACAAGCGGCATTGGCCGTCATCAGAGTACATGTCACGAATTGGTAATCGAATTTTTGGAGTAGATCTACTCCTTCATGTCAATACCTCTATCGATGTCAATTGCAATTGAGAAGTACTCAAATTTTCCCCATGATATCCTTGGTGAAAAAATTAATGAATTGGTCTTTTATGAGAAAATTTCCGGCTGGGTCTTAACTTCAAACCCACACATACATACATTCTTGTTATTCCATTCTACAATATAAAGTGAATATCTTGCTACAGCACTCACCAGTCACCGTGATGTATTGATGTTTACCCGGGCTGCTTTCGCCTGCTTGAACAACAGTCACTTGACCGCTGGCAACTTGCCGCGCCAATTCATCATCCTTAATTGCACTTATAGTTTGCATGCTTCCATTCGCATCGTTGCTCGAATCGGAAGCATCCATAGGCACGACGATAACAGCAACCTCTTCAGTGCTTTCATTGCTGTCAAGAACTTTCTTCTACAAAAAATGAAATTAAAAACCGATGTAGATTTATTTGAGAAAGGATTAACAAAATATTTAGTTTCTAGTCATCATACATTGTATGTATGTACCTGTGTCATAACGGTCTCCAGATTAGCGGTGGCCACAAAAGTGCCATTGCAATCGAAGAGATCATATTCTTCCGGTTGCGATGAGCACGATGACGGATTGGTTATCAGGTCTTCGTTCTTGATATTCTCAGTTTCACAAACGCTTCGGGCCACGGCATGGGATGTCCTTGCAGCTGTCGTCGCTGTGGCCACTGTTGTTGCAGCAACAGCGTTGGCGGCGGTCCCCTCATTGGCGCCAACAGTTAAGTTATTGTCGCAATTTGAGGTGGATGCGGTTGCACTGATTGTAGCAGCTGCTGCCGCTGTTGCTGCTGCTGTGTTCGTTGCCAATATAAAATTTCTCTGAGTCGCCAATCGAGTGCTCATAATAGTACTTGGTCGAATTTAATACGTGATGCTTTGTATTATTATTTATTTATTTATTTTTTTTTTTAATTTTATATTATTTCAATGCGATTTTGTTTTCATTTACTTAATTTTTAATATTTAAGTTATTATTATCGTTGTTTTCGTTTCTAGATTATGAATTTATTGCTTTCGTTGCTGTTTGTTTTTATTAATTTAATTAATTGAGTATTTTCTATTGACTAGGCTAGGGGTTTCAAGGCAACATTTCAGCGTTGTACAAAATTTCTTCTTCGAGTTGAGTTCACCTGAAATAAATCGAAAATCAAGCTGAAAATTTAATTAGCTCTTCCGAACAAAGAAATGGGGAAATATTCTCTTTGATAGCCTCTATATGTACCTACAACATGGGTACGCACATCCCTGTCGTTCTTCTATTTTTCATTTATGTTCTAAATTAAACGGAATGTATGGCGCCAAGATTGGGGTGTTGCTAGGGAATTAGGCTTTTCTGCGAAAAAGAAAAATAAATAAATAGAAGGCCAGGGATGCGTTGCTTTCGACTTTTCGTGCAGTTCAGTTCTTTGGTTTCAGTGGCGTACACAGGAGTTGGGGTTTTGGGGGTTTAAATCGCCTTCGTGTAGTTTGAAAAAAAAAAAAAAACTAAAATTACGAGAAAATAATCACGGTATATTTATTTATAGATTTTTATAACGACTTGAACCCCTAGCGAAATGATTTTCTGCGAACGCTCTTCTTTACTTTGTATGTACCAATTTGTGACGACATTTTTTTGTACGGCATTGTATATGAGTTCTATATTATATTTTATATACATACTTATATTTATATAATACATGGATACAATAAAAATGCTGCTTTTCTTTTGGCTTGAACTTTACTTTCGAAGAAAAAGAAAAGAACATTTAACGACGGAAGGTTGCTATGGATGTTTTCATTTCAGTTTCGTGGATTCTTCATAGAAAAGCGAAATTCTGAATGTCCTGGTTTCATTTCCTTTTTTACATTTTCTTTGTCGATTTCCAATCTCGAAATAAATTCATAATGTTCGCTTTTAAAACTTGAACAAAGACCGTCTTCATAATAGCCCTCAAAATTTAGAAGCAATGAAGTTAATTGTGATCCTTTTTTTTAGTGGATATAAGCACCGACGAGACCCGTTTGAAATGTTCATTAAAAAATTTCTTTTCATTGCCTAAACAGCAAAAATGGGTGTTTGGATAGAAATTACGGTTAGTCAACGGTCAATTAAACCATAATCAGACAACAATAAGACTAAGGACTGAATAGGAGCAATAGACATCATAAGCCTCTTCGGAAAAACTAGGACAATAGGACAATAAATTATCAAATATCTTCGATCAGACGTTCGAAGAAACAATTGAGCCATTTTGCCCGAGTATAAAAACTACCACACCGAGAGAAAAAGGTAGTTATATTAACTGAAAAAGCAGGTTAAAATAACCGAGTTCACCGTTAATTCTTAGCTTATGTGTAGTAGCGGTCGATTTAACAGTACAAACACAGTCAATAAGGATATAACTACCTGATGGTTGATATAACTGTCTCGCGGTTAAATCAACTGTCACCAGCGACTGGGAAAAAAAAAATTTATTTTTTGCTTAGACTTTTTTTTTACCTTCTTTTATTAATATTTTTTTTTTTTTTATTAAATTATTATGTTTTTTCTTTATTTATTTGTTTCTTTTTAAATCTTTTTCTCTTTCATCTCTTTAAAATTTTCTCGCCTCGGCCGAGCCTTGAACCGCAGACCACCACTTCGCTGGGCGAACGTCTTAACCATTACGCTAAACGAACGAATTTAATTTGTTGGTCAAAACGCTCACTTGAGCTTATGGTTGCAAAATTTTTTGCTTGAAAATGAACCATTAAAAAAAATTAAATAAATTAAAATCTTAAAAATTTAGGAGAACATTTTTGCCTTAGAAAACAACTACATTCTGAACAAAAAAAAAAAAAACTGTAATTAAAAAAAAAAAATCCAGAAAAATTCCCGCCGCCAGCAGGGATAGAACCCCGAATCTCACGACGGTCTACTCACAGCTTAAACAACTGAGCTATTGCACACTCCGGAGACGGTTGATCAGAATGCGAACTTATACGTCTAAGTGAACGAAAGCGAATTTGAACATAAAAAGTGACTACTTTTCAACTGTTGATTTGACTTCCTTTTTCAGTGCATTTAACGGGGAATACAGTTAATTTGACCACTCTTACTTTAACTGTTCTAAGTGGTTGATTTAACAGTTCTTATTTCTCTCGGTGCAATTAAAGAGCTTCGCGCTTATAAACATCAATTTCTCTCCAAGAACACAATAATTTGTTTTGATAACAAATTTTCAGTGTCACAAATCCCAGCAAAAATTCAGATGATTTTTGGAAGAACGTTCGTCAAGCCGATGTTAACGCGAATATTCTGAAAGAGGTTAGACGACGTTGTTCTCAATTATATCAACAAATTATGTGAACATTTCTTCTTTGCGATCGATATATCGCCCGTAAATCTTCCAGAAGAAACTGCTCAAAGTATCGTCCGGTATTTTTTTTAAATCTTACGTACAAAATAGTTTATGGATCTTCGGGAAAAGCCGTTTCTATCGAACAATAAAAGAAAATTTAAAAGTTCTGAGGTTCGAATCCCACACCAGAGGAAATCAAAAACGAGAAACATTACATTACTTATTTACATTGTTACAATGTTTGCCACTATTTAGGTTCTACTGTCCGTGTACTCTACTCGTGTACTCAAATTTAGCCCAATCTTCCTACATGGTATAAACGTATCTATGTACAGACATATGCCAAATATTTATTTCCAAAAATGTAAGAAAACAATTTTTGAATTTGAAATTTGAAAACTGTAAAAAAAAGTTTACGCAAACGTTCGACCATTTTGGAAGTCCGCTTTCCTCTCCAGACACTTCGAAAAACTGTTTACCCAGCAAGCATTTTAACAAGTGCTTTGCTTATCAGAAGCATTCTAAATCAAGTTTATATGTGGCGAGTAAGGCTTTCGTAAAAGTTGCAAACAAACAGCACTTGGTGGTAATGGATGAGCACTTGACTAAAAAGCGAGAGTTCCGAGGTTCAAATCCTGCAACAGCGGGAACTAAAAGCGAGAAGCATTTAAAAAAATATTTCAAATAAATATTAAGGGTCCTCATGCAACGCATTTACACCGTGTAAGCCGAGTGAAGTTCGTAAAACTGTCAAATTTTGTATGCAATTTTGACAGTTTTACTTACTTCACTCAGTTTACACGGTGTAAATGTGTTGCATGAGGACCCATATTATAAAAATATCCAAAAACCGAAAAACATTTTTTTTTCGAGACTAGAACTGACTTTCGTTTGGAAGTTCAATCGTTTTCTAAATTTTATCGCAAAACGTTTAAATTCGAGTGTTTTGTAATCCTCTTTTTTAAAAGCTTATAATGATGGGTTCGTTTCGATTATAAAACGCTTATTTTGATGCGTATTCTAAATGTCATATACTGCGTTTATACGGTCACCTTACTCAGGATTAAAAATATCGCGAGTAGCGAATTTCACTGTATTAACGGTGAGAACAAATCTAACTCGCGATTAGCTAGCTCACGAAAATAAATCGTGAGTAGTGAGACTAATTGCAATAAATATGCCAGATGATGCCACTATTTTTCGCAGATTTTGCTGTTTTTGACGATCCGACAACGCTGTTTAATTCAATAATGGGAAAACAGAAGCAATCTATAAGAATATCCTTCCCCTTTTGCATTAATTACATTGAAAGGATAATAAATATATCCGAGTCGGACATTTTATCACTTACTAATGGAAAATTACAAAAACTAAAATCATATGTTTTCGAATGTGTGCTACCACTTCACTTTATTTTCAGTCTGGTAGCACAAAAAAATATTTTTAATCGTGTTTCTGGATTGTCGCATAAACCGTGACTTCACTACTCGTGATTAATTTTTAATTGCGATTTGCTGCCATATAAACGTAGTAATAGCAGAGTTTTCTGAGCGTTTTGCTTACATTTGAACGCTTACAAAACGAGTATTTTTATACATAAATGCTTACTGGGTAGTATCACTTCTTTTGCACTTTCTCATTTAGCACTTTGTTTATGTTTACGAATTCAACCAAAAAACGCTACAGCAAGAGTAAAAATAACAAATATGTCAGTCTCCATTTCCTTATTAAAAAAACCCGTTACAAAGGGCTTAAAAGTCGATACAGTGTCCTTCAGGCAAAAGAATATGGCCTCTTGTGTTAAAAAATTCAATTTTTTACGTTAAAAAAATTTTGTTACATGCCTACTAGGCTCAGCCTGGCGAGCTCTTATGGAAAATCTCTATTTTTTTTTTAAATTTTCCTTTGCTTGAAGAACTCCATATAAAAAAAAGAACATTTCTGATTCATTTCTGAAGCGATTTTTTATATGAAGTTTTTCATTTCTGACAGAGCTGGAGAAAGCCCCTAAACAATAAAAAGCAATCCCATAAACTCGAGAAGCTAACCAAACTCAGTGCATATTGAATATGTTCCCACAAAAAAAAAAAAAAATATAAATAAAAAAATTCACATTGCTAAACCAAGGTACACCAGTAACATTTTGTGTCTCTTGATGGTGGAACAAACTTTTTCACTCACTTCAGCACTCTCAGACGCATCTCGTAACCATCTCAACCGATGCAATTCCTCGCGACTATCGCCCGGCAACGACCGCGAAAAGTAGTTGAACAAACTAGACAAAAGAGGAACTCACTGAATATGCCTTCAACGCTTTGTCAAGTTGATGTTGTGCCTTTTGTTTTTGTAGTTTTTGTTGTTTTGTTGTTGCGTTTTTTTGTTTACGAAGACCACAAATAAAGTTGTTTATAAACAATAAACGTCTGCGAAAAGCGGTGGTGCATCAGAAGTGAGTAAATCAAGTGTACACGGTTGAAAGGTCGAAATGGAAGAACGACGATGATGATGATGGCTTTTACTTCTGCACCCTCGAACAATTTCCGGTAGCGGAAATACGCAGACACTTTGTCGGGGTTCCTTTGTTTTTTTTTTTTTTTTTTGTTGGGCATGCAAATCAAATGTTTGATTAGAAATTAAACTGACAAACTGGCGCGAACACTATCGAACAAAACAAAAATAAATAAATGAATAAAGGGATAAAATAGACAGGATAGCACACGCACAGGTACCCTGAGCGCTCGCGGCTTTAGCTTTTGCGTTTTAAATTGCCACCAACAACGCGAGCGAGCGACGATTTACGTACAGCGCGCAACTGAGGAAATTCCTTGCGATTTGTGGAACTTTATAAATCACTATGACGCTGAGACGGACAATGGGGAAAAGAATTATTGATCAAATAAACGAAAGTTCGGGTTTTTTCTTGACGTTCTTTGTTTATTTTTTTTTTTCTTTTTTTGTTTAACTGCATCGGCGATTGCGGAGGCTTCGTTCAATTGGGGGGTGCCCGATTTTGCTCTTTTTTTTATTATTTTATTTTCTTTTGAGAGCGAGAAAAAGGAGTTCTTCGGCAGAAACAAACAAACAAACAAAAAGGCTGCAACGCGCTGCAATTATTGCATTTCTGCACCGTTAGAAGGAAAATAGGCAACTAACCGTTTTTATATGAATTGGGTAAGAATCAGGCTCCTTTCGAGCATAAAATTGTAGACCATCGAGGGAGTTGGTTTTAATGGAATTGAAACGTGGCAGCGGAGGTTAGATATTTTAATGGTCTAAGTGGTGGCAGCAACAGTAATGGCGCAAAAGGTAGTTTCCTTGGTAAACAAAGTGGTAGTTCTAGCCCTGTTTGGTGGTTGGCAGCACATTTTAGCCCTTTCGTTCCTTCTGCATTCATTTCCATTCCTTTTCGGACTGTTATTTCTTCTTCCAGTTGACGTTCTACCGTGTAGGCACTTCAATAAGAAACGGCTGATATTGCCTGCTGCTGCTTGCTTTCGATTGGGTTGCTGCACAATTTTTCGTATGCAGCTTTTATTGCGCCGCGTAACTGCGTTATGAGCAGCGAAAATGAGGTTTTCTTTTGGTTATAATATGAACAGGAAAAATGTTAAATGCCTTTTTTAAAATAGTAGGCAAAGAATTAAATGTGAAATTTGCATTTTAATGCGGTTTTCTTTTTTGGCGAGAAATTCACAGCTTTGGATTTATTTCTTTTTTTAGGAAAAAATAATTTTGAGAAATTTTTCTCAACCCAATTTCCTAACATGAATTCATTTAAATTAAAATTTTCACTTAATTACAAATTAAATTTATTAATTTAAATGATGACAGTCAAACTTAGCGACGTCTTATGGTCTTAACAATAGTCCCGTGAAATCGACCATGAGTATGTTCCCAAAAAGGAACACCTTTCCAATCGAACGGAATTCGAAACGTTTCATATTAACCCATTACTGCATACTAACTATGCTAGTACAGTGAAAATTAGTTATAACGATGTCGAAGGGACCAGCAAAAATCCATCGTTATAACCAATAATCGCTATATCCGGTAACAGAAATTAAGAAGAATTAGAATATCGAGCCACACTTTATCTAAAATGTTCGTCGCTATAGCCGATAGTCGTTATAAGCGGTATACCCAAGCGACACAGATATCAAATTTGGAGAGTATTCTTAGACATAAAACTCTTTGAATGCTCTTTAGAAGGTCTTTGAAAAACTTAATATCTTTGAAAACTCTCTGAGAAGTATAATAAAAACTTTAAAAAATATCTTGTCTCAAAAAACTCTTTCAAACGTCTTTAGAATACTTAAAAAATCGGATGTCTTAGAAAGCTCTCAATAAACTCTTTGAACAGCGTCCGAAGACCAATTTCCGATACCGTTTTTTTAACTCTTCGGAAACTCTCATATTGGTATTTCAAAGAGGTAACACAATCATATTTAGAAAACTCTTCAAAAGACATTTTAAAGAGCTTTGTGAGAGTAGGCCTCTATATTCCTGTTTATAAAGACCTTTCAGAGATTTTCAGTGACGTCACGTCTTTGGAAACTCTTACAAAGAACTTATTGAGAGGAAATAGTGAGTCATTACATTTTATTGTTTGTTTTTGACATTTTTCTCATTTACGCAGGGTTGACATTAACAAGTGAGAACATAATAACAAAAGCAAAATAAAAATGCAAACTCTTACCGGGGTGTTATTTAGATTGAAACAAAAAAATCCTGTTGCAAATCTAAATATGTCTGCTCACTATTGAGACGTTTTAACTTTTCAGAAGGTCTTCAAAAGACATTTGGAAATCCGCCATCTTTTTGGAACGAAGATTGCATGATTTAATTTCTAAACAATCAACCAAAACTTTATGAAAATGTTGATTTCAAATTAAGAAGGGAAAATGCCTGAAATAAGTTTTCTATTATTACAGAATAAAATGTAAAAGAAACGAAAAGAAAATTTAAAAAATAACGATTTTTAAACTTAAAATTTTTACAAAACAATAATATTTTAAAGGCGCGTGAAAATTTAGTGGGGTAGAATATATCTTATTGCCGATGAACTGATCTCCGTTTTCATTTTTATGTTCAAATAATCGAGATATTTCATTTCAATTTTTCATATTTTTTTATTACATTATAATCTTCACACGTGTCCTTTTGTGTTCAAAATATTTCAAACATTGAATATGTAGGACGTCTTTTGTGTTTCTTCTTAAAGAAAAAGAAAAAGGATATAATTTATAAAACGTATGAACATAGTTGCGTCCCTATCACGCACACGGACTGATGATGACATCAATATTCAGTCTTTCAAAGAACTCTTAAAGATGTTTTAAAGATCTTTCAAAGAGTTCTCAAAGACTTCCTAGAGAGAAAACTGATTTTTTTTTAAGTCTCTAAAAACTCTCATAAGGCCCCTAAGCCCCGCCTTTTTGCGTCCTTTTAGTCTGTAGAAGGTCTTCAAGAACGCTCAAAGAGCTTTTCTGAGAGCATTAGCTCTCATTAATTAGTCTCTGAGCGCTCTTGAAGACCGTTTAAAGAGAAGTTGTGTCGCTTGGGTAGTTATAACCGATTTTTACTGTATATACTTATGTATGTATATGTACAGTCGAATCTGGATATAGTGAATAAAAGTTTGCACTGCCTGTTCATTGTATCCAGATTGTTCGTATTAGCGAGGTTGAATGTTTTGTTCATTATTTACAGGCCCGTAGAGAGAAATTTCGGGGCCCGGGAATTTTTTCCGGGGCTACCTCACAAAAATGTGCTAAAAAAAAAAATTCCCTTCAGAAGTCCCGGGCCCGGGGAAAATCCCTCTTTTCCACCCCCCTCTCAAGAGGCCGGATTATTTAGAACAGTCCGTGTTCCACTGTATAAACAAAAAAAATGTTTCGCAGTAAATGGACAATTAACCCTTAACTGCATAATATATTAAATTTAAAAAATCTCGCAGTAAATGATTTTATTAACCCTTAAATGCATAAAAAAGTTAAGTGCCAAAAAAAATTTTTCGTATGCGATAAAGGGTTAAGTTTTGGTAGAAATCAATCTTCGAGTACAAATTGCCTAGCCTTCGGTCTCTTATAATAAGATATTCAACTATGTAGGTACGTACATGTCGACATTTTATGAAAAAGTAACGTTTTTATCGCGTCCGCATACATTTGATTGCCTCTCGGATCTGCATAGAAATTTTGATAAATATAAAAATCCGCATGAGGCCAACGAAGATATTTAGAAAAGAAACAAAAGCGTAAGACACCACATGCATGAATTCGGGATTCCATTTGGGGTTAAAATTTGCACAATAAAAATGTAGTGGTGATTACCTTACTCATATTAGGAGCGACCACTGTGCATGGTTGCAGGCCAAAATGAAACCCTGAACCTTTACAAAAAGGGGTTCGGTTTTCGGTTCGGTTCAAACATTTGTAAAAAACTTCGGTTCGGTTAATGGTTCGGTTCATCAGCAGATAAAAGCGGTTTTCCGGTTCAAAACCGGTTCACGTCCCTGCTTATTAACACATAGGTAGGTACTTTTAAAATTTCTTTCCAAATCTGCCATAATTTTCCTTTAAAACCGTAGTACCAATGTCATACTTATTTTGTGGTCTTACTCGCGAAAAAAAAGAGTTTAAAAAGGAACTTGAATTTTTTTAAATTCAATTTTATTGAGCTCAGCAAAAACAAAACCCATTTTACCAGTTAACATTCGCACAAATTTACACCCAAATTTATCTTATTGTACAGGAAATTGTTGGCCGGACCTGAGTAATCTGCAGTTTGCTCATTTAAGAACTTCATCACATCCTCCAAGCGTTCAATGGCTAAGGAAGGGTTAAGCGCATTTAAAATGTTCCATGTTCCTCCATGCTTGAAAATAGACTCCATTGTCCGCATTTGTAAGCGATTTTGGATACAAATGAAAATCCTATGCTTAAAAGACTCAAAAGTTATTCAGAAGTAAATAACAAAGAAATTCTTTGAAAACGGTTTTTCTTTCAATTGATAAGTCCACTCGATTCCCCATATGGACATATGTATGTACATACATATATGCATGTGTAAGTAGTCGTCTTCAATTCATCGAACCAATAAATCTAGATATAATTTTTCATATCCTATTGGTGCACATATTTGAAGTATGTATGTATGTACATATTTGATGTGTTTCTCAACAATAAAAGTTATTGAATTTCCTTGGAATTTCCTCTTCATATTGAACGCACTCAGCATTTTCATCACAACGTCTTATGTATGATCGAAAGTTTTTAATTTGGAATGTGAACTATTTGAGCGTAACACGCACGTCTGTTCGATTCAATGGCATTCGGAAATGTTGAGCACATGTCTCCTCGGCATAAAGCGTATGACAGTTATTAAAATGGACAACAAAAGTGTACGTATGCTCGTGTACTGGCAGGTAACAACGTACGTACGTACGTCCGTACACATGCAGATGTATACATACCCAGCCGGACTTTTTCGCATAAAGGAAAAATTCATTAACGTTTTCACCGATGATGTCAAGGGGAAAGTTAGAGTACTTCTAAATTCTAATGACATTGTCATCGAGAAAAGGTGTTATTAATCGCAATTCCAATGACATTGTCATCGAAAAAAGATGTTATTCATCGCAATTCCCATGACATAGTCATGGAGAAAAGATGTTATTCATCGCATATCCAATGACATTGGACACAAAACCGTGTTTCATTTTCATTTCGTATCACTCCCGAACGATGACATTTTCTTGCGAAACAGGAGGTATCCACTCCAATTTCGATGACCAACTGGTGACATGTCCTCTCATGACGGCCAATGCCGCTTGTGTGTAAATTTCATTAGAAAGTTGGTGTAGAAACAGGAGGAGTCGCGGCTCTTATGTCATGCTGAAATCATTGATGGTTTCACCGGGACTTTTCCTGCTGGGTATGAACGTTCTTATTCGCATTGATAGGTTCATTCTGCTTAAGAATTGTCCAACACGGTCCCTGGAATATGTAGAAATCAGCGAAGCGCAAAGTGCCAAATAGACGAGGCAGTCATAAAGCGTACGACGCACGCGGATAAAGGAAACGAAGGAGGAGTAACGAACTCGGTGCACTCGGCGTTTGTATTTACACCTGGTGTGACATGAATGATTCGGAATTGAAGGTACGTATACGCTATACAATATATGTATGTATGTATGTATGCATGTATGGATGTGGATACACGCGCGGCTAATGCGCGTTCGCAGCACACGCGTTAAGGGCACCGATAACACGAACTGGTTGCGTACGCGAACATGTCCTCCAACGCAGTCAATCCAACCTAACTGGGTGGTGGATGTGGTAATTTAAGGTTTGAGATTTCCTCTCAGTATTTGTATTTAAAATCTTGTTGTTGTTGTTGTTGTTTCTGTTGTTGTCTATTGCATTCGCTGATACGGAAAATGTTTCCCACCGACTAATTCCCATCCTAATTGCCTTTAATTTGCTCGTTGAGCGGATTTCATTTTTGATGTTTTCCCATCGTTGGAGTTTTCTTTTCCGCTTTTCCAATCTAAATTATGAAAAACTTTTCAAATGCAAAGTTTATTTCTTTTATTTTTCGTTTTCAATGGAAAATACGCTTTCGGTCAAAGCGAATGTGTACGCTTCTTGCACATAATTACGATAATCTAAGCAAGATTCGAATGAGCTTTTTGAATTTTCTTTTCATGAACGATTTTGTTATGTTTTATGTTTGAGCGGATCGGAAAGTTTAAATTGGTTTCAAACGAAATACGGAAACAATTTTTAAATTGCGATTTTTAAGTGACATTCGTTATCTTCATCAAGAAATCATCGAAGAAGTTGGTGTCATAGAAACCAAATAAAAGAAAAAAGCATTCTCTTGAGAGTTGTCATTAACGGGTCTATGAAATAACTCCCACGAAATAAGTCCCACTTTTGAAAACGAAATAAGTCCCACCAAAATGAAATGATTTAAAAATTTACTTGAAATGAAATAACTCCCACTCAAAATGAAATAACTCCCCCTTGAATAATATATTTCTTCAATGAATTAAGTCCCACTTTCATAAACGAAATAAGTCCCACTTTTTCACATGAGAGATAAGGACAAAAAATTATGGTTGTCCCTTTTACGAAATGTCCAATATATAACTTTTTGCATAAGAAAAAAATGAGAAATAAAGCCATAATGAAAATGTAATAATGAAATCATAACACCTTTCTGTAAATATTATGTAAAAGGGAATATTGTACCTTTTGCATCCATTGATTCAAAATATAAATTTAGGGGTATGAAATAACTCCCACTTTACAAAACGAATTTATTCCCACTCAAAACGAATTAAGTCCCACTTAAAATAAAAACGCGTAACGAAATAAGTCCCACCAATTGACGAAATAAGTCCTACTTTTAAAAACGAAATAACTCCCACTTTCAAAATAGCAATTTTTGGTGGGACTTATTTCGTTTTTAAAAGTGGGACTTATTTCGTGGGAGTTATTTCATAGACCCGTCATTACGTGTCCTTTCTGGAATGTAACACTCTAAAATATGAAGATTATCTGGGTATTTCCACACAGAGTTTTAGGCAACTTATGCGAAATTTTATATTTATCAAAATTTTCGGTGCAGATCCGAGAGTCAATCCGACCATTAGCCTTAGCTTAGATCTGATGAGATGTAGGAGAATGTTGCTCCCTTTCTTACAGTAATTGTTGAAGAAAAGTTTTGCTGGCAGCCAGCCTTCTCCTTTGCAAATTCGTCGGCCATTTCGTTACCGTCAAACTCACTCTGCGCTGGTATCCATTTCAGCATCACTCTATGATTCCTTGCGTGTTCATTGAGGATGTTGCAGGTCTCTCGAATTAGTTTGGAGCTAGTTTAGAGCTCGCAGCGTAAGCAGGGTATATTAGATTTGTGCGGATATTGTAACAGATAGAACTAGGTTAGGTTAAAGTGGCCGCGCACTTAGACCAAGGAAGGTCCGTTGTTAGACCCGCGGGCTCAGACACCTATTTAAAAAACCATTTTGTTCGCTCAATAAAGCTTGATATCCTCACAGGGTTAAGTTCCCCGAGGTCCAGATAGATCTAAGCTCCGTAGATATAGACAAATATATATATGTATTCTTGATCGGGATCCAAATTCATATTGTTATCCCTTTTTTTTGGCTTGAAAACTGTTTTCTCTTATAAGAAATAAGGCCAAGAACGCCCCAGTTAGGAATCTCAAGAAGAAAATCAGTTTAGAGATGAGACGTCTGGTAGACCCCACGTCAGTTATATTGTTAAAATTAGACCAAGTCAGCTGCAGAGGGCTAAGACATGTCCGCCTGTCCGTGATCGGATCTCCTTCCAAACGGCTGGACCAATCGCGTCGAACACGCCGTAATTTGACGACGTGCCGACATAATGAACTAGGAACACTCAAAAAAATTTCCCTAAATCTCAGGCCATCTTGCCCTACTACTTAACTTTCTGCAGGGGGAATCATTTATGATTTTCGGGCTTGGAAAACCCGCGGTCCCTAGCCAAATGTCCACCAATACATGATTCAGGTATGGGGTCAAATTGGAAGCGCAAGAACCTTTCAGGGAATGTACGTAGGGTTAACCATGCGACCTGCAATTGGTGTTGGTGTAGTGCAGCTAAACTAGTTGCAGTTGTAATCACACCTTTATCTGCGATACAAACATGGTAACACGGGGACCGGGAGCCCCAGAATCCGTTTTAGAATTCTGCCCGGTCTTTTGGGTACGGCTCTTCGGAGAGTATCGTGGGGGCTGTGGTATCTATGAGGCGAGAACAGCGCCGGATTTAGACCCGGGTTCGCTGGTGGGGCAAAATGGGTACACTGTCGCTTGTGGGGCGCAGTGGAATCATCGTATCTTGAAACTGTGATGGAAACACCGATGTGTAGGGCACCACATTAAACAATTTACTATCCGCCAAATTAAGTAAAGAACTTTCCTTTTTTTTTAAGCACTATATCTGGAGACTTATACAAATTTTTGTTAAGTTTCTTCTATTAGGTAGCAAAATTATTAAAACAATGTGTTTATATGAAAAATTAACGGTGGAAAAACGTTCCATTTTTTAAGAGGCAATATTAGGTTTAGGCGGGCAGGTCTATTGTTTAAATCTTATATATAAAAATGAATGTGTGTATGTATGTATATCGTTTATAGACTCCGAAACTATTTGTCCGATTTTGATCAAACTTGGCAAATTTATTCAGCTTTTTATGGGAATGGCCTGAATGCTATCACTGAAACCCTTCTCCCCCCTAAAGGGGGTTTAAGGGGGGCTATGTTATGCATGAACGGTTTCATGACTCTTTAACTCCAAATTTAAAATATTCACAATCCAAAGCAGTTTTTGATTTTGGGTTTTGAGAAATTCTTCCCTTTAAAGAAAGAGTGCGTACAGTGAATAGTTGAGGGGGGATCTGCTACCAATTATTTGTCGAAATCAAAGCGCTGA
The DNA here is from genome assembly GCA_020466095.1 of Chlorops oryzae. NCBI lineage: Eukaryota > Metazoa > Arthropoda > Insecta > Diptera > Chloropidae > Chlorops > Chlorops oryzae. Next base: position 25,650,902 of record CM035807.1, on the reverse strand, counting down.
AGTAACATACATATATGAAATTCGGTTTGTAAGCTTATCTTATAATGTAGTTGCGAACGAGGTGCGATTTTTGAGAGCAGAAGAGAGAAGGAGGAAGGAGAAAATAGGAGGATAGAGGAGGATAAATACTACTTGGAGGCGAAACGACGTTCGCCAGGATCTGATAGTACTGTATAAAATTACTTCTTACTATATATAATTCTATACTATTATCTCAGTAGTCGCGAACGTAGGGTACGTATATAAAAGTGGGGAAGTTATCTATAGGATTTTGGTTAGAAAAGTAGTTCAATTTTCGGTTGTAGGCACTGAAGTAGCGAATGTAAGTCAGAATACTTCTTCGTTTTTATACCCAGCGTAAGCAGGGTATACTAGTTTTGTGCGAATCTTGTAACAGCCAGAACTAAGCTCCGTATATATAGACATATATATATATTCTTGATCAGGATCAAAAACTGTATCGATTTAGACATGTCCGTCTGTCCGTCCGTCCGTGGTCGGATCTCCTCCGAAACGGCTGAACCAATGAAGTCGAAATTTGGCACACATGTATATCGGGGTCCGAGTATGATCCTAAGTAAAAATGGGAGACATCCGCCCACTGCCACGCCCACAAATGAATTTATTGTTTTTTCAGTAAAATGCTTGTAACTTGCGAACCACTCAACACATTCCATTGATATTTGGTGTACTGGTAAACTACGAAAAAGGATATATCCTGGGGAAAAAAATGGACGCCGTCCTCTTCGAGACACGCCCACAAATAGGCCCACAAATAAGGGTTTATCGTAACTTGTGAAGTAAAAGGCATAGAAGATTCAAATTCGCAACATAGGTTGACCAAGGCAAATGAAAGGTGTAGGAAAAAATTTATGTGGCCCGTCCACTGCCACGCCCACAAATGGAGAGGAAAAACATAGTGCGCCAATAATGTCGCGACGCTGGGTATTTCAAAGTCGGGCTTGACCGACTTTAGCTTTCTTACTTGTTTCTACATGTGTTTGGTATAGGAAATTAATGTGCCCTTAAAATACAAAAACAAAAGTACTGCATGAACACACCATGACAAAACGATAGCAAAATTCAAAACTTTATGTTTTACGAATGTAAGTGCACTTAATTCAACTTTATTTAGCAAAAAAAATCCTTCTATAGTAATAAGTTATTTGAAAAACATTATTTTTAACTAAAATAAAAAATTTATTAATAATGAGTCCACCCTCCGTTTGTCCTAATCACTTCACGTCATACGTATCGGCAATGATTTGATTCGTTTTTTTTAAATGTCTGTCTGAGCAAGCCCTTCTAGTTGATCATGGATTGTTGCACCCCGACGCTTTTCGGCATGCAATTCTCTAGATAAATTTCCCAACTTTTTTCGATAACATTCGAATTAAGAGAATGAGCTTTCCGTGGTAAAATTGCAGTATTTTTGTCATGGAAGAAATATTAAACCAACTTCGTTGTATTAACGGGCTCGTTATCCTGCTATAAACTCAGTCCATCTCCCGTGTATTATGTCCTCGGAAAGCCTCTTCATTTTCAATTAAACGCAAGTAGTTGTTCTTTTTTGGGTCACAAAATTAATTTTGGTCTTTTACCGGTAGCCAATTCCAGCCCATATCACCACACTTCCTCCTTCATGTTGACGGCGTCTTAAAAATTCTACCTTCCTAGAGTCATGGTAATATTATGACCACTCATCTGAGCCATTCAGGTTGAATTGCGATTCATCGGCAGTACATGTCCCAGGCCCGTGCGCACGGGGGGAGTTTTGGGAGTTCTAAATCGGTTTTAATTCTTGATTTTTCAGCAATTTGTCGTGCTCGTTTGGCAAAATTTGATTGCTTTCGGACGCCCGCAATTGAAGATTTTACCATAGTTCTCCGGATCGTTTAAAAGATGAATATTAGCTTATTTGCTTCTGTTAAATTGTAAAGCCTTTTCAGAAATCTTCATGTCATCTTAGCGCAAATTAAGACCAACGTTGACTTCCTCTGGTGTAAGGAGCTCTGCACGTCCCAATTGAAAGCCAAATAAAGTGAATACAGTTACAAAAAATTTGAAACTCACAAAACTAATAAAAAAAACCATGCGCTGTTTCTTCTGTAACGGTTAACGCTGTTCGTAAAGCTAACGGTTTTCTATGTTGACATTTTCAAACAAATCGCGAACTTTGATCAGAGATAGTCACTCTTACAGTACCTCAAAAAATTTCTCCCTTCTGTAGATTTAACATAATGTTCAAAAAGGTTTAAGTGCTATCGTTTTGTCGCGGCATGTAGTGCTCGAAGAGTGTTTTCTTCAAACATTTATTTCACGGTCGGTTCGAACTGAGCCCAACGGGTTTTTATTCAAATATTCATTTTACCTGATAGGATGCGCAAGGCGACAATGTAAACATTGCAAAATCACAGACGATTAATGGAATTTCTTTCGAAATTCGACGAGAACTATTTTAATGCGTTCCAACTGTTGACAACTGAAAAATCGAGAAGATTCTTGAATTTAATATTTCTTGTATGAGGATTATACTGTACTTACCTTTCCTTATTGCACAACACATCCCAATTATCCTTAAAATTAAATGTCCACCGGAAGATGTGAACTAATATGAATAAACTTGTTGTGTTTTGTTTTTTTTTGTTTCCCTGGCAACCGATTGGGATGCTTGTTAGTTATCGATAATTTGACCGTTTTTGAAAATTTCTTGCTTAACAGCGTTGCATTTAGTGTGAAATGCGAATAGATTTTGCAACATAGAATAGTCAGAAATTAATTTAAAAATGTGGGGTCAGCCTGAAGAATAGCACTTCGCTCGCTTTCATCTTTTAAAATATCAAACATTGATGAAATTCGCAGTTAAATTTGTATATAATATAAGCTGCTTTTTACAACTATATTTTACTACCACCCGTTTTTTTATAGCTATTTTCAGCTAGATATGTACAGATTAGGTTCTTGTATTAAATACAAGCCTATTTCGATTTAAGATTCATCGGTAATGCGGTCGATGGTTAATCCGGCACATCTGTAAACTATTAATCAGGGGGTGTCATGGAATTCGACTATATATTATAAACTGTGGGATTACAAGGTACAGGTTTGAAAAACAATTCGGACTACATAGGTGGTCTCAGTTCGACCCGAATATCTGAGGTCCACTGTAGTTATAACTCGAGCACCGACGCATTGAACTCATTCGTACGATTTAGAACTACAAGCCAAAGACTATTGATTAAAGTACCGTTACTATCTAGAAGAAACAGTTGAAATGCCGTATCCTGAAAGGGCAGCAAATACGGAAATGGATGCAAGCCAATTTTAGAAGACTTCAAATTAGGGAGAACACTTTTGATTAAAAAATTGTTGATTACATTTAGCAGAGACAAGCCCCCAACATAGCATTGACACAACCCTTCATGATTTAGGAAATTACTAATGTTGGGCCTTAATGGTCGATACTCAGATGTGCAATAAATACTTGCACATTAAGGGAAAGCAAGTAAATTAGCTGTAGCCTCATAAAGTGTGAGAGCATCGCCCTCCTTAAATTCTTCAATATATATCCAAAAATTTACACTTTTGAAGACGGCATGCGTTCACTGTGATCTCTGGTGGAGTAAAGCTGGCAGTGTTCAATTTCTTGCCCGCTCAGTAGAAGCAAAAGTTACAAATTTTCAATTTTTTAACAGGTGGTTTATAGGGGAAATTTACTTACTCTATATCTGATTATAGTCTATATTATTATGGAGATTAAGGCTGCAGTACATATCCATGTTTTATAAGAATATTTTACAATGCGGCGGTATATGGTTAGAATTTTTTATTTCAGTAAAATGGGACTTTCAATGTTAGTACAAGAGGATTATACATAAATTGTTCGGAAAAAAGAATTATGCATTTCAGATACAGAAGCAAAGAAAAATATAAACGTTTCCTATAGATCGAAGCGAATCGGCAACATTGTCGTCAATACAAAATTTTCATAAAAGGAAACCGGTACCGAAAGCGACAATCAAGTTCCAAGACAACTAGAAGAAATTTTTGTCGAGATCTGTCGATTGCCATGCCACCACTGAATAACCCGGCATCTCGACGTTAAATTTTTCATGTTTGTCTGTATACAGCTTTCTTATGGAAGGAGTTGAGCTAACTTGACGAAATACGTATTGGTTCGGGACATGAGTAAGATCCGATTCCAGAATGAACCTGATTGGAAAATTTTTGGGGGTGCCTCCAGCATCAGTCCAGGGTCAGTCACAAAAACCCAAAAACTTCAAAAAACTGCCCGAAAATCAGAGTTTTTCGAGATATTTCAAAAAAATTTAGAAAAGTGGGCGTGGCAAAAGGTAGATTTTTATAAGAAATTTAGCAAAATTCGACATATGGGGCCTTTATGGCTTTAAATTCTCTAGAATATTTTGTCTCAATGGTCCTGGGGCTTTTTTTTTTAAAGATATTCACACGTAGTTATTCTCCTTCAATAGAATACAAGCAGTACAGCGATTTTTAAGTTTCTCCATACTGTGTTGGTAGAACGATGTATTTGTGACTCTCAAAATATGCCTCAGCTGCAACGATGAGCTCGGCATGACGCAAATCTTTTTCTCTCCAACATTTTTTGAAGGTCGCAAACAGTAAATAGCCACTGGGGGCCAGATCTGGTGAATAAGGAGGGTGAGGAAGCAATTCAGTTTCCAAATTATTCCTTTTGAAAGAGCGCCTTTTCGCAATGCGTGGACGTTTTTACGCTTTTGTCTGCTTCAATCGATCCGACAACGCAATCTAATACTCGTTTTTTATGGTGTTTACCTTCTCAAGATAATCTACGAATAAAATTCCATCTTATTCTTCTTCTTGCGTATTCAAATGTCCCGGCCTATCTCGAGGTCCGCTTAACGCGACCAGTTTCTCCATTTTGTCCTATCGGTTGCATTATCCGAAGTTAGTCCTACAGCATCGAGGTCCTATTCTACTGTGTCCATCCAACGCTGTTGTCTGCAACCCTGAAATTCCAGTGCGCAGCCTTTCTTTGCAAAACTCTCCTCAATTGGTCTCAGGACGTGTCCATACTCGCGTAGCCTTGCTTCCCACATTTTCCCAATAATTGGCGCAACTCCATAACGACTACGGATGTCCACGTTTGGAACATGATCAAGAAGGACTCCGTCCGAATATACAGCGAAGCATCTTTGTTTCCGTAACACTTAAACATCTTTCTGCTGCTTTCGTTGCGAGTAGACACTCGGTACAATAAAGAGCGACTGGCCTGATGACTGTGCGGTAAATTTTGGACTTTAAGCGGTCGCTTATCTTTTTATCGCAAATAGCACAAGTCGCCGAGCACCACTTAATCCAAGCGGCGGTAACTCTCTCAGTAGCTTCGCGAGTGATTGCCCCGTCAGCAGAAAGTGTCGCCCCAAGGTATGTTGCCATCTATTCCGCTAACCCGACATTCAAACGCAGTCCAAACATAGACCATCTATCATGCCAGTCTTGTAGTTGTTGCTGTAAATTCTTTTAATTGGTAAAGACCATAAAATTTCATATGCATCTCAAAAAACAGAGCCCTCACCTTACTGCCCGATTGTTGCTTGTTTGGCCGCTTTGGACTTATTCCTCCGTTACTGTCCACTCGGCCGACTGCTGTTTCGACTCTGAAGTGAAATGATAAATCACATCCCAAATATCCCTTAACATTAAATGTCCACCGGAAGATGTGAACTAATATGAATAAACTTGTTGTGTTTTGTTTTTTTTTGTTTCCCTGGCAACCGATTGGGATGCTTGTTAGTTATCGATAATTTGACCGTTTTTGAAAATTTCTTGCTTAACAGCGTTGCATTTAGTGTGAAATGCGAATAGATTTTGCAACATAGAATAGTCAGAAATTAATTTAAAAATGTGGGGTCAGCCTGAAGAATAGCACTTCGCTCGCATTCATCTTTTAAAATATCAAACATTGATGAAATTCGCAGTTAAATTTGTATATAATATAAGCTGCTTCTTACAACTATTTTTTAATACCCACCCGTTTTTTATAGCTATTTTCTGCTAGATATGTACCGTGTACAGATTAGGTTCTTGTATTAAATACAAGCCAATTTCAATTTAAGATTGCAGTGCGTGGATGTACACTTGTCTAAAAATTACCCACACCATAAATTGGAAATTTGCCCGTACACTAGTCCAATTGGTTTTTCAAACGTACATTTTTTGATGCGGCTTTTTCGCTGGTCAAAAATTAGACAAGCTACCCCTCACGTCTTTGCGTCTCTCTGTCACCAAAAGTTGGGCAATTGCCTAAGTGTATATTCAGCCAGTGACCCCATAATGACGTGCCGATGTTTAATCCGGCACATCTGTAAATTATCAATCAGGGGGTCTCATAGAAATCGAATATATACTATAAACTGTGGGATTACAAGGTACATTTTTGAAAAACAATTCGGACTACATAGGTTGTCTCAGTTCGACCGGAGTAGCAGAGGTCCACTGTAGTTATAACTCGAGCACCGACGCATTGAACTCATTCGTACGATTTAGAACTACAAGCCAAAGACTATAGATTAAAGTACCGTTACTATTTAGAAGAAACAGTTGAAAGACCAGTTACTGAAAGGAGAGGAGAAAATCCGAAGATGGATGCAAGCCAATTTTACAAGATTTCAAATTAGGGACAAAACTATCGATTAAAAAATGGTTGATTACATTTAGCAGAGACAAGCCCCCAAACTAGCTCATATGTGCACATTAAGGCTAGGCACTGACTACTCAATTTTTAGTTGGCCAATTTTTAGTTGGAAAAGTGCTCTTGCGCGCCGACTATACAATTCAAAATTGGGTACTTTCCATTCAATTAATTTATTATTAATTAATTACATAATAATTTATTAATTACTCCGTACCATGTGTTTATAGAACACTGCCAACTAAAAATTGAGTAGTGTGCGGCGCCATATAAGAACGTATGTAACACAACATATCTCATATAGTTCTGTGTGCCACAAGCACACAACTTAAAATTGAGTAGTCGGCACCTAGGCAAAGCGAAAGCAAGTAAAGCCGCAGCCCCGTATTGCAACTTGCACCAGCCTTAAGGTAACGGTTTTTAATGACACGCAAAGTCGACAGCAAATCATTTTCATAAAAGGAAACCGGTACCGAAAGCGACAATCGATTTCCATGACACCTAGAAGAAATTTTTGTCGACATCTATCGATTGCCATGACGCCGATGAATAAGAATTTATTTCAAGATTTTCAGAAATTCCATTCGAAACTATACAAAAGATGAAAGCTGGTCGATTGTTTCAACTTTAAGCCCAAACTTGTCCCCGTGTCTTCAATAAAAACTAACAAATTTATGTTATTCTGCATATTTGATGATTTTTATTTATATTGCTTACAGAAAAAAAAGTTGTAAGAAATGATGAAAAGTTGAAGGCTTTTTCACCTTCTAATCATCGTCGTTATCTGCAGAAAAGCCATTGCCCTCAGCTTTACGCAAATTTTTGCGCTTGACACGTCCAGGACGTCCCGCCAACGTACGGTGATTTTAATGAGAAATCAATGTGCTTTTGTGCATCCAAACGCTAGAAAATTCGAAATTAAAATTGAAATTAACACCAGAAATTCGTCATTTTCTATATTTTTTTTTTTTTTAAATTTACCACAATAAACGATGGAATATTAACCACCTGCTTGCGCACGCGTATATGGCGCTGACGTATCAGAATTCTTGAATGGTGTATCGACTTGGCCAGACCCAGTTTAAAGACTTGTGTCTGCAAGCGACGCTCTAAGAAATCCTCAATTTTTAGTCCCAGAACATAGTCGAGCTTCATGTGCTGTTCATCTAAAACGCCCATTCGCACTAGACGACGTAATAATGCGTTCCCTTGAAAGAGGCGCTTCTCTTCCTTTTCGTCCAGAGTGAGTAATTCACGTGCAGCTTTTCGAATTTTTGCCAACGCATATTTAACACGCCACACTTCACGCTTGTTGCGAAGACCATATTCACCAACGACCTTTAATTCCTGATGCAAACGCGTCTTTTCGTATGGACGACGTGGAGTGACATAGTTTTTTGAGAAAACCGGCGGAGCTCGATGATTTACCATTATGATGGGCGAGAAGTCAAACGCGCAGTTTTCAAGTCGAGCGAAAATTAAAGGAATGCGAAAGGATATAAAAGCGTCAAAGTTAAGTTGGCTGATTTCAATGGAAAGAACACCGAAAGCAACTCTGATTTTAGTTAAGAGTTGCTTTTCGTAATGAGTAGGATATGCGAATACTAGCGATCTGGGTACCTTTATTTCCGCAAAACTTTTTAATTTCTGACTTTAAATCATTCTCAATATTTGCTTACATTTATATTTAGGAAAATAAATGGATGCTATTTTTGAGATCAGCGACTCCGAACCAATTAAAAAAATTTGCGCATACAATCACAATTTCACTTGAATCCGTCCTTTTTAGGTAAAATAGTTTTGGTATGTCGGGGAAAGAAAAAAATCACCGATATCAAATCCTCATGCGCCCTTGCTAAAAAAAAAGTATACATATATATACTCCAATAGAAAGGTCTAACAGTGTGTATTGCGAATATCGATTAGAGACGCAATGGATTGTGATTTGGTCCGATTTGTCTTGATGCGAGGCCAATTAGCCAGATATGTATCGGTCACAGGTATGACAGCATGTTTTGAAACAATTTGTAAGTAGAGAAAGACGTGCGAAGTAAAGAAACGGTTGTTTGTTGAATGTTCTGAAACAATCTTGTTTCTCTTTCTTTCTAATGTATTCAAATGGGATGTATTTGAAACATGTTTCATAAGTGTGACCGGCGAGTATCCAGCAACCGGATAAAAGAATTCTAATTTCAAACGCAAAAGTAGTTTTATTGGCAGTATTGGTTTTCGGTAATTCATAGTGTAACCGAGTGGAAAATCCTGAATTGACGTGTGTCGTAGGCAACTGTTTTCGTACAGTTTTCAACAAATTGGGCAGTTTCGTGTAGTACGAGCAAAATTGCACAAACCTCGCTTCACTGTAATCGTTTTACCGAGCAACATAAGAAATCAGTATTTGTAAACAGAAAAGGCATAAATAGACACAAAGAGGGCTGCAAAACCAAGTTTTTACGCACAGCTGCTTATCTGTTAGCATCATGGACCACATCTTATTGCAAATTAATATGCCTTAGGGTATGCTTCATAAATTCCAATAAATGCATTCGTCATGCAATTATGATATTTTTTGTTCGTTAATTTTTTTGCTTTTATAACTGTTTTAAAAAAGTATTTTGAAAGCTTAATTTTTAGTTTTCTTTACTTAAATTTAAAAAATGTTTTCTATATGATATCATTCAATTTTACGAGAATTGCCTGTAGATGAAAATACTTGCCCTTAAGAGCGATGCTATCACGTAAAAATTGTTTGAATAGTTATAACATTTTTGTTATCTGGTATATCCGGCCTGACAGAGTGTAAATATCCTGTATCCCAGCGAAAAGCAAATTTTTGTCCGGATATGCCGGCTACAGGATAGTAACCGGATATCCGCTGTGTCGGTAGTATCTCGAGAGTCAGACTCACGAACAATGTTTCGAAATAATTAAGTAAATGGAGGAAGAGGTGCAAAGAAAAGAGATGGTTGTTTGTTAAATGTTTCGGAACAAGCTATTCTTCTCTTTTTTTCTCATGCATTCAAATGGAATGTTTTCGAAAAATGCTTCATACGTCTGATTCTGGAAATTCTGAAATTCGATTACATAATGTCAGCATTCGAAAGTTCTCTTATCGAATTCTTCCATCGCTAGTACTCAGAGCCATTATCGCACAGCCAGCGCTGCCACTCAATTTATTTTTTCCCAGCCAAATAAGTATCAAATCGTTCTGAGAAGTGTCCAAAATTTATTTTCCTTAGCTGTCGATCATCGATATGTTTACAAACGTACTTGTTATTTGACAGATTTATTTTCTTATAAATTTAATTCGATGCAAACAGTTATATATCATTGTTTCATACCTATCAACATATCCCTATATGTAAGAGGCAGCGTATCCTTATATTTTTCCATTTCGAAAGATTTCCTCTTTGGTGCAATTGTTTCCGAAATGGCAGCGCTGCGCACAACTCTCATGCGAGAACACAAAAAGGGGGTGCTTGGAATTCTCATTTAATATAGCCGGTGCATTCACCCCCGCTCTCTGTAGATAAAAGCACCAACACGAACAACAAAGACAATAAAAACAACAGCCGAACTTTTTACTTTTTGCTCCCCTAACGAGGCTGATAAACTTTCCAAGAGACCCAATGCTCGCATTTCGCTTCTTCACTTCGATCGAAAAGTGCGGTGAGTGGATGAGCGCGTGCAACGAAACAAGGAGCTTGGGGAAAAATAAATTTCCACAGAAACTCACAACAAAATAAGTGAAAATTATTTCAAGCCAAAAACAAAAAAAAAAAAAAAAACAGATTGTGAAAAACAAGACGATTTACAGAATTTCCACAAAGTTGATCCATCTAAGAAGCGAGAAAATTTCGTTCTGAAGTATATATTTATATAAATAAATACATATATATAAGTGTATTTATGTAGCGCTGAAGCCAAAGTTAAGAGTGTGCCATTTTTGTTTTTCACTTTTTCGTCGCTCTCCCGCAACTCTGGTCACGCACTCACGTTACGTTACCGTTAGTGCATTCGAATATAAAGATACTTTTCATTCCAAAGGAAAGAACTGTATATAAATATAGATATATATATATATATTTATATATACAAACAATGCTAAATCCGTTTGTAATGAACAGGACATTTCGTTACGGCAGGATTTTTGTCATATAGTGTTGTCTCGTTCGCACGCGCTGAAGTTGAAAAGAACTCACGGTACACACGACGCTCGCAGAGAAAGTTTCGGAATTCGCGTCGTTTTGGACGAAAATTTTCGAAGTGTTTTACGAAAGAGTAGCAAAAGGGAAACTCGAATTCGCTCAATTTGCCATGGAAACCATTGAATGAAATGAATAAAGACGGGGAAAAAAGCTCCAAATTAATGTGGCACTTCGATTGCGAGCTCCCACAGATGAATGTGGAAACGACAACGACAACGACTACTCCGACGACGTAATAGCGATTCGAAGCGGATTTAGTAAGAACGGAGGAAAAGAATTTTCAATCTTCGAATGGCCTAAAAATCAATTTAGTAAAAAAAAAAAAAACAACCCAAAATAAGAAAGAAAATTTGAAACAAAAATGTGAGAGTTCGAAGAAAATGAATTAGTTAAAAATGAAAACAAGTCCTCTATGGAAAGCAATATGAGCGAAAAATTACAATGAAATGAAAAAGAAAAATATCATAGCATAGCATAAAGGCGTAAAAAGCACAAAGTTCATGAAACGAGGAAAATCGTTTTGCTTTGATTGAAAAGCGTACGTTTTTCTCTGTATCGGAATGTGAATTTCTTGACCACCGAAATCGACAACGAGAGCAAAAAAAAAAGTGTTTTTTCTACCACCCTTTTCACTCCCCATGGTAGTAACCAGCCGCAGATAAGAGTGAATCAATTTACGGCAGAAAAAGAAATTGAAATTGAGAGAGAGAAAAAAAAGTATTCCAAAGTTCATCAAATCGTAAAATCGTAAAATCGTCAAAGAAGAAAATAAGGAGAATCGTCACATCGTGCATATGTATGTATCTATGTATGTATGTATCTACTCGACGTTGTAGTAAATGAGTATCTCTCGTGAGCTCCAGTGCAATTATCTCATTCTTTAAAACGAAAGCATTGTGGACCAATATAAAATTCTAAGCAATCAACCAACGAACCAACGAAAAAAATATATTTAAAAAAGAAAGAAATAAAACAAAAAAATAAAAAAAAGAAAGTAGAAAGACGTAGAAACGCACAAACTCATATTAAAAAATCATTCCAATATAGTGAACACGAACATGGACATCCTCGATCCTTTCGCTGAAACTCATTGCCGTTTATCATCATCACAGTTCGTGGGTGCTTTGTTTCACTAGCAGCATTCTCTCGCTCTCGCACTCATCTTTGCACTCTCGCGCTCCCAGTTTCGTTCGGGGTCTTTAGAATTATTTTCTTTTGTTGTTGTGATTTTTGGTCTTGGCTTTGGCTTTTTGGTAGTGTGAGTGGCGTTCACGTCTCTTTCGTTCATTATCGGCGGAAGTTTATGGCAGCATCAACGGAAATTAAAACAAATCGCAGCCATTCGTAGTAAAATGCGTCGCCATCGCTGCCAGTAGGCTGCTCTTCGTGCGCTGCGGTACTCCTTCTGGTCCTATGTCACCGAATCGGAATGTTTATACATGCGTTTACGCTTCAAATCTGATGCATTTGTATGCTGCAAGGCAAAACGTCGACCGGTAAGTTCTCACATTTAGTCAGCGGAATTTGTGAGTTTGACCTACTTTTGACAAATCTACAAGTGCACACACACGCACACACACACACACATATATATACATACATGTACATACATTTATGTATTTATAGACTTAAGTGCATTTACTTGCTACACCCAAAGGCAGTGGGCGGTATGGAATAATCATTTGTTTTCTAGTTTCCTGTGGTATTTGTTCATTTTGTGCTGCAAAGAATTTCTAGTTCTACATAGCTGTGGCCCAAGATAATATACCTTGTTAACTTTAGTTGAGTACCTAAAGGGCGATTTCACTTAAAACGGTCCCTACAGGACACACCCGTCACAGTGTTTTTATGGTAATTTTCGAGCAGAAATCAATTTATATTAAAATCAGAGCCCAAAGTTTGCTAAACACTTTCAGTGTTTGACATCCTTGAGAAACCCTAAAGTAATTTAAGAAAATTTGGAAAAAATATTGGAATTTTCTCGATTCTTCAACAGCATTAACTATATTTTTAATGGCAATAGAATTGATTTAAATTTAAACTCACTGCCAAAATGTATGTTTTTTGTTAGTCAAAAATGAATTTATAACTTAAATATTACCAATGGAGCTTTATTCAGGCCTTAAGAAGATCCACACGGCTCAAGAAATCCTTGCTCATGATTTTCTTCTTAAGCAGCCAACCAAAAGAGTCCGCACGGATCTCCTACAGAATATTTCTCTGAAGCGCAAATGATCCTATTTTGGTCCGAATTTGTCTTTCATGATTGCTAGAATGCTCCTTAAGAGTCTATTTGGACTCTCTTGCAGGTATAAATTTTTTAAAAAGGACTCGTTTGGTCTCCCTAAATGCTCCTGGATGGTGTTTTTTGATGCCTTTGCAAAAGCACTGCTTCGAAGAGTTGCGTTAGGAGTCGTTTTACACTCATTTTCGGAGCACTCCGTATATGGTTGGCTGGGTAGCTACAAGAAAAAACATTTTTCCGACTTCCAAAAATATTTTTATTATTATAAGCATACTTTTGGGTGGTGCATTAAACATTTTCTGCTTCCCTAATAAAAACATAAACAGTGAAATTGCACAAGATCCGGTATTTAAGTTCAGACTATCTATGAGACGACTTTTTTCGCCGGAAAATATGCCACACTTTTTTTAAAAATAAAATATCACTTTAAACAAAATAAAAAAAAATATTTTCCGGGGGAAAAAGTCGTCTCATTTTTCTAAAAACCCAATTAAAATATGAACCGCTCATCGGATATTTTTTTCTTGGTCTTGAAATTGCTCTTAGAAATCCCCTCTTTTACTTAAGATAGCCTGAACTTGAATACCGGATCTTTTTCAGAAATTATATGGGTTTGAAATCAAGCTTTTGTACAACATTGTTAAAAATTTCATAAAATTTTTGCCTTTATCGACCTATAGAGCCTAAACTGTTGAACCGATTTCATCCATATGCATGAGGGATATGTTGTATTTTTACTCTTCTTTCATATGAATTAAAGATTTTTTGGAACGGTCGAACTATAATGGGGTTGCGACTAAAAATTATTGACAAAAAATCGCAAAACCTTTCCTAGCGAATATTTAAAAAACGTGAGCTAACATTCAAATTTTAAGCATATATTTAGATTCAGCGAAACAAATACAAAAAAAAAATTTGTTTCAAGTCAAAGGCACGCAAAAAGTTCGATTTTGTTGTGTAGTGCTATTTATATTAACCTTAAAATTGCTGAAACGGGGTCTACACGGACTTTTTTCGGACGAATTCTTTAAACAAATTTATAATAATTATTTCAGATTCGTTTTTGCCTATCCGCGAATTAGTCTTATCTAAGCTTTTCATTGAAAAAGATAATTGATTTATGATTTGTAATATCTTATGCATTGTAAATGAGAAAGCCTAAAAACACTAACCTGAAGTGGAGCAAAGTATTATTCTTCGCTCCAAAGTTTCTTATCTGGTTTCTAAAGGCTTTTGATAGGCGTAAAGAAATGGAGAAATCACGCCTGAGTCTAACTCTCTGCATGTCTGCAACTATTCCATGTGTACCTTAATACATATATGCATGTGGATTGATGGAATTTTCGGAAAATCTCGTAAGTCTTTCACAACAAATTATATTACCCTAGGCCCGGACTCCATGAAGGGGTCGATATTATCCGAGGAATTTTCGTTAAACTGGGCATAATGTTTTCTTCTAATTTTTTTTCCGGACTTTCTCTTGGGTGCCTCAAGTTTTTCATCCACATCAGTTCCCACACTTTTATGAAGTTCATAGAATTTTTTTCATCTGGAAAATCGAAGCTGCATGCTCCATAGGAAGTAGGACAACAGAGTAAAAACAGAAAGCCTGAAAACTCATATGCAATCATGTCTCTCTGGCACATCTTAAATGAAATTATCTTAGGGACATTTTACATAGAATGAATTTGCTACCAATTACTTAATTTTAATGGTTAGTCCTTCATACAGACCATGCAAAAGTCCAGACCTCCGACCTGTTGTCTCTGCTTGGTTTTTGCGTTGTATATACAAAAACATCGATATCAATAGAGTCTCAACCCTAAAAGCCGTTTTCGGGTCGTCGATGTTCGATGGGACAAAAGTCCTCAGCTTGTTAACCACACTCGTTTTGATTGTGCACACAATTTGTTTGGGAAGAATTCATGGCGCACGCACATTTGTTTTTCTAAGCCCAAAAGGACACCCATTGCTCATTTATTACACACATAAATAAGTATTTGTTCTTGCGAAATTTAATATTTTTCGCAAAAATTTGTTTGTGCTTCATAAAAATCTTAAGTTGTTGTTCAGTGTCACGTTTCAATAAGTTTGCATTCGTTATTTCCAAGGCCGTTTCAATTTCGAAAATATCGTTCGTTCGCAAATCGAAAAGTGAATGTCCTCTTGCTCTATGCCCTACAAATATCATATCCCAATAACGCTAACAATCAAAACAACTTGAAACGACAGTCGTCATTATCATCAACCGAACGACAGCAAGAGGAACACACAAAACAACAAAAAACAACAACGATTATGTGGGAAACACAGTGTTCCACTTTTTAAATTGACACAACAAGGAATAAAAATTGCAAACAATAAAAAAGTGATGCGAAAAGGAAAAAAATTAGAGCCGAGAGAAAAGCACGACAGAAAATACAAAAATAGCACACACACATAAACACACTCACGCATTTCATACCGATATTAATACGTTTTTATTAACAGAAAGAAAAATTCAAGGAGAAAGGACATTCGCGACAGGGAAACTTCTATATTCCGCTTCTATCCATGCTACAGCGTTTCATAATACCCACACAAATTTATATACCTACATACAACATCCGGGCTTATAAACACATAAGAAGGCATACACTTGTTCGATGCATTTCTAAAGCCAAATATCAATTTCTCTTTCTCATTTCGTTCTCCAAGTGTTTCTGAAGCAGCCCCCAAAAAAGCTTTCAAAATAAAAGTAGAAAAATCCCTGCAGGAATTCAGCTCTTCCAGTTTCTGCCACTCACTGGTTACATTCATATTATTTTCAGTATATCTAACAAGTTCCTATAAAAAGTTCTCGTGTCGCGGTTTTTGTTACGAAACTCCTGCGAAACGGCAGGATCACGTTTTCTGAAATCATCACTGTGCCCATCGGGAAGGTTTGAAGCAATTTTTAGTTTCAATATCCGACGTATGAGCAATGTTATTTCCAGGGCTCGGATTATGTTAACTTTTATAAATTTAAAGCATACTTTATGGAGTTAAAATTTTGTTCAACTCACATAAAGATAAAATTCGAATCGATATTTAACTTCAATATGAATTTTTTCGAAGTTATAAAAGTGGTTTGAAGTTCAGCTTCGCTAGAACTATTCGCTAAATGTTGGTGCGAAAAATTTTTGCCCCATAAAGTATGCTTTAAATTTATAAAAGCCAATAAAATCCGAGCCTTAATATTACATATACAGTATTAATTCGTGCACTGTTTTGTTATCGAATTTATGCCGTGGCGTATTTTTTATTACTTATTAAATAGAAAAAGATAAGATAACGTTTGACACATTCGGTTCTGCGGAGGAGGTACGAAGTTCGCAGTCGGAAAAACAATCCATATCCGAAGAAATGCCGCATGTTTTATTTTTTCAAACCATTTACAACTTCTAGTTCATTCCATCGCCGATTTGGGTCTGATTAAAGTGCCGTTGTTCAAAAGGTTTCATTGAAATATGTCTTAATTTGCAATGAGAAGATTACCTTTGTGGTCTCTTAAAGAAATTTGTAATACTTAATATTCATTGAAGCTTAGTCTTTCCGTAAAGTAACCATTAACCTTTCACTGGGTTTCTTGACATTACATGTGTCCTTGCTTTATGTTTTTTTTTTTAACTCGTGACCAAGGGGAAAAGAGCACAATCAGTGAACGAAGTTATTTCTACCACGAATGGCGTTTGGGTTAGAAGGAAACTAGTCGCGATTAACCCACGGCCCTTCGAACACAACATAAGGTCTGTGTGTGCCATGGAGTGTGATTGCGCTCGTGTTGCTTTTGATACTTCGGTTTCAGTTCATTTCGTTTCATTTCATTTGGTTTTGTTATTTTCGCCTTTATTTCCTTTTTGGTTGACTTTATGTTTTGTTCGTTTTTCTATTTTTCTTTACGCAAAGCAACTTTTTCCACCATGAAGCCGAATTGGAAGTAAGTAATCACGTGTTGGGCGTTAGGGCGCTTCGGCAGTGCTGAACGATGTAAATTTTTTACGGGTTGCAATATGGGGAGGAGCTGCCCTGTGGAACATTGGGATAAAGCTTGAAATCGTAATGGCAACGTCAAATTCAACGGCATTGAAAACAGGGTCTTACAAGGCTTCGCAAGACGCCGCTGAGTAGAATCGCGTGCGGAAGCCTGTAACGAAGTATGTTGGCGATGGCATGAGAAGATTGACTACTTTGAAGGGTGGATATTTTTTTTTTTTTTGTTGGCTGAAGCGAGTGTTAATACCTTAAACACACATAGGTACATATATATGTATGTATGTTGGGTGTGTTTGTGAGTGTGTATGCGTTAATACGACAATGGGCACACGTACGTGCATACAGGTGAATGTATGCTTAAATATTTGGAGAAACCTTGCTTAAAGTAAAATCGCTTTGGGCTTCGTCACAAATCGATCGATTAAGCAACATGAAAAGTACAACAACTTTCGACCTTCTCGAAGACAGAGAGAGAGATACACAGACAGAGAGAGAGAGAGAGAGAGAGAGAGAGAGAGAGAGAGAGAAAGAGAGAGAGAGAGAGAAAGAGAAAGAGAAAGAGGCAGAGAGTATGAGAGAGAGAAAGAGAAAGAGAAAGAGAGAAAGAGAAGAGAAAGAGAAAGAGAAAGAGAGAGAAGAGAGAGAGAGAATGAGAGAAAGAGAGAGAGAGAAAGAGAAAGAGACAGAGAGAATGAGAGAGAGAGATACAGAGAGAGAGAGAGAGAGAGAGAGAGAGAGAAGAGAGAGAGAGAGAAAGAGAGAGAGAATGAGAGAGAGAGAGAGAGAGCGAGAGAGCTCCTTAGCTATAATTAAATTATTGTGGGTTCCACTAACGTACACAGCCCGAATGTAAAATCATCAAGAACTGATCTTGTCAAATCGAACATACAAACATTCCCGGTTAGTATATAAAAGCAAGTGTTCTTATAAGAGAAAATCAAATATTTTAAAAGTATCGTAACTAAGTAAATATGGACAACGCGCACCCTCGGGTATACCTCATCCTAAGATATTATGAGTTTATACACAAAGATGAATAAATAAAACCTTCGGAATATACAACGCTGAAGTCCTTTGAAAAAATACAAACAGAAACAAAAATAATAGGACACATCAAGAGTTGTGCAAGAAAATTGATGCTCATCTATGGCTATTTCAGCAATTTTTCAGTTGAGCGTATGTAGCTCCTCTTTAAATGGATTGTTATGCTACATGATGGATTAGTAATTTATCGCTTTCTTAAGTGCTTATAGCTATTAATTTCTTATAAGTTGCGTGAAGGACCTACATTTGTTTAAATTAAGAAAGCGCTCAACTTGCTCTATAGGGCGAAATGGGGCAAGTTGACCACTTAGGTTCCCACGTTCGCTAGATATGATATAAAATAACTCCTTTCTCATAGTCTTTTAATGACCAAAAATGAACATTTTTGTTAATTTCCTTCAAAAAATTAACATTAATTAGCATCAAGAACAAATCAAAGTATCTAAAAATTGACTTCATTCTTAGATTGAATGTTTCTGTTCAAAATGAGACTTAAGTGTTTATGTATTTATCAACATGTTTATGTTTCCACAACAATTGCTCAACTAGCTCCGTCGCGAAAGGTTGAAACAAAAGTCAGGTTATGAAAAAAGACGGTAAGAATTATACCTTGAACATCTTCACATAACACAATTACAATAAAATTCAGATTAACGCTTGCCTATGTATGTACATGTGTATGTATGTATTTTGTAGTGGCGCCCACTTAGGCCGTATACAGGCCCGTTGTGATACCACGAGGGGTTTTTATTGTGTTTGTGTGAGTGTAGGTCTTTTTATGAAGTGTGCCACGGATCCTGGGGTCAAGAGAATAGCACGCATCCCCAACGCTATCCCAGAGCCACAACGCCGCGGTTCATAGCGATTTACGTTCCGTGGGGTCGTCTTTGCGATTATGTATATATTGCGATTGACCAACTTGCCCCGTTGGTCAACTAGCCCCACCCCACCCTACTTGAATTGATGTGTTACTGATCATAGGCAATGGTGGGAAACAAACTCGCCCAAATCCTGAAATATTTTGAATTGAAATTTTTAGCTATGTTAGTTAAGTCGAAATGTTCTTGTATTTTTAAATGAGACTGCAACATACTTGATGCTTAAATCAAATCGAATTTGTTTAACGTAACTATGTATGACTAAGGAAAAACAATAGTTTATCTCCCTTATCATAGTTTCTATTAAGGTTTGCGTTGCCTTACATCATTACTTTTCAATTAGCCAATGCCATAGAAACACTAATATGGGCCCCCGGGGGGATCATAAAACACTCAAATATCATGTCTGGAGTCTCGCTATCATATTTCAACATACCTAAATACATATATTAGTATATGTATATATAGCTCAAAGATAAACTAATTACTCCATTAAATGAATAAAATGAACACTCAAACCCTAAGGAGTCATTACCATGTACACATGCTGCGAGTTGCCTGGCAACAACGAATTCTTTCACCCATCATTTCCATTTCCAGTTAATTTTTTCAATTTTCCTAAAAACGTTAACATTCAACATTTTCGAAACCAGAAAAGAGACACACAAATGGAAACTACCTTTAAGCATTGCCACTTTACCGCAGAACCAACACTCTCGGCTTTGCTGACGTTAAAGAATTTTTAATTAAGTCGTGCAACATGAAATTTATTCGCGAGCTAAAGCATCCTCAACCAATCCGACATTCATTCCGACTTAGTTCGCGCATCTTGCAGTAGTTGCCAGCTTTCGAAAAAAGAAGCAAAGAAGAAAAAACACACAAACGAGATAGAGCGGAGGTGCATGCACTCTTGTCTGGCAAATTGCCATTTTCCAAAAGCCCACATTCTCTTCATCTATTCAAGTAGAAATAGTGCAGCAGGAGGTGCCGGCAGAAGAAGCCTCGTTCTCTACTAAATATGAGTATCGAAAAACTAAGGAATTATTCCCAGCGAAAAGTTAGCGCTTTAAGAGTTGAATGATCACTCCACACCTCCGTCGTTCATTTTGTCCTCGTATTTAAGATTTTCCCGCAACACTGCCACCGCCCCTGCCACCGCCACCGCCACCGCCACCGCCCCAGCCACTGTCTGCTGCCCCATGGAGCTTGTTCCGACGACGAGAGTGTACCTACATATAAAATGCAATAAAAAATGTTGTTCCTTGTTGAAATACATGCAGCTTGATGGTGCTACCTACTGCAGAGATTTGAAGCAGTCAACCACTTTTTATTCCAGACGAAAGTCGTCCCTTCGAATCCGAGGAGCAAAGCAGCTGCAGCTGCAGCAGCATCAGGAGCAGCGGCGCGATGAGAAATCCTTGTCAGTGCTTGCAACTCGCTCGAATATCGTTCAACTAAGCAAAAAAATATTTCCAACAAAAATCTGTACATGTTCCGCATGTAATAAACGAGTGTGCACTACTCAAACTAAATGCTAAGCATACATCTCAATGGAGTAGATGGCAACCCACTTAAAAAAGAAAAAAAAAACTCCTTATTGCTACGAGTACAAAAACAGCAAGAACAACAGCTCCATCGTGTGGGCGAGTGACTGCCAGTGCTCAGTGCTGCACATATTTTATGACAAATGATGACGAGGGCGACGGCGACGACGACGCGACGCGACGCACAGTGGTATTGCTTCATACATTTCTTGGCAAAAAATAGAAGGATTGCTCCTAGGGTCATGAAATTTAGCACAGTTCATTTTTTTAGCCTAGTTAAGAAAAATTTCAAAAATGGTCAAAATCGGTCAGTCCCTAGGGGTACTCCCCATGGAGCTTTATTCCAAATTTATATGTGGGGTACATATGAATGTTAGTCGATCTTCACGAAACTTGGCCAGAATGTTTAGAAACCAAAGTTATAGGTGTGTGGTAAAAATGGTTAAAATTGGTCAGTCCCTAGGGGTACCTTCCTTGGACCAATAGTAAAAATTGCTTTATATCTTCATTTAATTATAAACAAAATGAGTCAATATTCAACATTTTATTCACTTACAATCATTTCTTTAACTACATCATCTAATTCTAAAAGCTCTTTACCAGGTTGACGTCGTAGACTACTTATAAAAGGATCAGATGTCGCAAGCAGACGATGAAAAACGTCAGTATTTGTTGAAGTTCTGTTGCACTTTCTAGAAAACATCAGCCTATACCTCCTGTAATCTTTATTACGTGCTTCTTCTGCTTCCTCTGAGAGCATACCAATAGGAAGTACTGCTGCATCAATGATGTCCTTTCCATGTATTAAAATTTTATGCACAGTAACAGGCATAAAGTACCAGTTATATTTCTTTACAAATAACTTAGCCGTATCCCAGGAAAATTTTTTAAACTTCTCAGAATCGATCCTTTGTCCACATGTTATTATTTGAAGAATAATTCGGAAGCGATCTATAATTTCTTCATCAACACCTGTTATATCAGCAACTAGTGCTGGATTTGAAAAAAAACGCCTTGAGGTATTGCCGTCATTTGAAGACCCAGTTCCTTGTTTTACAGCATCTACTCGTAAATTCATTCGTTCTTTGAATGCCTTTTGAATTCGGAGCTTATTTTCTTGTTTAATTACTTTATTTTTTGCATCGATCGCAGACCATTTTTGAAAATTCATGTTATAAGCCACATGAAGTATGCATTCCATTAATTTTATTCGAGCGTGTAATGATGACATGCCCAATTTGCAAGCCTCATTGTCAATGGATCTCGTTGCAATTTTGTCTAAATCATTCATTTCAGACGGTTTCGCTTTGCAAATAAAACATACGGCTGGTGAAGTAGTATTTGTAACTGTTTGAGCTGTTTTGCCATCCAGCATTGTGAACACCAAATTGTGTTTAACATTAAATTGTTTGCCGCATACATCAACCTCCGTATTTCTCAATATAGTAATATCGGACTTTATTTTTCCAACAATTTCTAAAACCTTTTCTTTAGTCTCCTTAGAAAATTCGAAGGAAATTGGACGGCAGTATCTTGTAGACGATGGACTTTTATTGAGCCAATATTCTTCATCAGTTGTTGATTTTAAGCATAAAGGCACCATCGATGCCAACAACATATTTTTGTCGCTTACATCAGCTGGCAAACTTTGATTGTACTCTACGTGACCGGAAGAACCATCGCACCCCCACTTAGACGTAAGAGTGCAATTAGAATTTTCCATATTGTTAACGATTTCCTCAGAAAAGCTTTTAAAAAGGCGCTTTGTAGTATGATCCATCAAATTCTGCAAGTTAACAGAGGCTTCCTTTTCTGATACCTTGATTTCATCGGGATAACATTTTTTCTTCTCATCTAATACGTTTATATAAGGCGGCAAAATATCATAACCTTGTCCTTTCAGGACATATTTAATGGTTTCGTACTGATACTTAGTTAAATCTCCATCCATCAGCAAC
Source organism: Chlorops oryzae (assembly GCA_020466095.1). Taxonomy (NCBI): domain Eukaryota; kingdom Metazoa; phylum Arthropoda; class Insecta; order Diptera; family Chloropidae; genus Chlorops; species Chlorops oryzae. The sequence goes on along the minus strand of CM035807.1, from coordinate 25,628,317 downwards.
GTTAACGCAATTGACGAAGGAATATATGCATTCAATCTCGTTTTTGCATTGCCACTTGAACTTGCCATAAGTAAATGCTGTTGGGTGTACTGGGAGGCTAAATTAGCAGCTTTCAACCTTTTAGTACGTTCACTGCAATTCTCGAAATCCAATGCTGGTCTTCCCCTTTTCGTTGAGCAACTAGGTTGGTCATCACCTAGTGATACTTCAAATATATCTAACAAAAAAATATAAACAAATTGTTATAATTTTCGAAATTCGTATTAACTGTTTTGGAACGTACTTTTTAGCCATGAATCATTTTTTGTATAGAAATACGAAATTTTTTGGCAAGATTCTTTCCAGCGTTTACAAAAATGACTAACGAATCGCTTCTGAACTGATTTTTTCACTATCTCAATTTCATCTTCAGTTAACTCTGAATTTTTCTTTTTTATAAAATCGGTTAACGATTTGACATTTTGACCGCGATTAATAAGCTCTTCACTTAATTCACTATATGAAACAGAAAATAAACTCATTTTTTTATATGTGTACTTTTTTTTAAGTAATGGGCGCGATTTATAAATTATTTGTGTTACCGATTTGCCGATTTGTTTCTTAAAACATATGGGTTTGTTTACTTTATTTTGTTATGCATTTTTGACATATTGTTAATAAATTGTTGTTTTAATTTATAATATTAAAGAAGCTCATGCCTAAAAGTATGCAACATATTGCGCTTTTTTGAAATTTTTATTGAAGAATTTTCGTGGCCTTTTTTATAAAATTAGTGATTTTTTCAAGGATCGGTTAAAATCGGTAAATTTTTTTGCATTAAACAAAAGAAAACATTCTTGTCTTTAATTTTTTTGCAGTGAGCACACGTAGCTCAACGTAGCCAACTTACTTTTTTTCCATGGAAAATCACAAAAGCTTCAATTTATAGAACCATTTTGATTTGTGCATATCTGTTGAACCATTTACATAATCAAGATAATTTTTTTGCAATTTGAATCAAGAAATACTATATTTTAATATAAAAAGCAATAAAAAGATTAGAAACAAAATATCTTCAAAAAATGCACCACTGAATTGCATAACAATCTTCATCACTTCTTGAAGTACAATATTTGCGCAACTTTGGTATATTTTTTATAATAAAACATATTTCATTTTCGGCAAGGAAATGATTGATTTTACATAATGAAGCATTTCTTAATAAAACTGCATCATTAGAATTTTGAAATTCAGTGGTCAAAAAATCGAATTTCTGCCACCGAAATACCACTGTGCGACGTCGTGCAGTGTAGTGCTGCAGTGGCAGTGGAAATCTTCCCGCAGTAAGTATATGAAGCACCATCAACGTCTAAATGCCACCCCCCACAGAAAAACGCATTTGGACAGCTATGGCTGCCATCATGAGCAGCCAACCAAAAAATGCGGTAAAAAGGACGTAAAGCGGCCGAACTAGCGACAGCAGCTGCAACTGCATTTCCCAACAATTTCTACGCAATGTAACGATATGATGTATACCAATGAACTTGTGACATATTCTTTAGGAAATGGCTTGGGAACTTTCTGTCTCAACGGAGGAGGTTTCCCGTTCATTCGCAACGATTTTATTCATAAATTTCCAGTAAAACTTCTTTTGCCTTTTCCTCTTCCGTTCCGTTCCGCCTCTCTTCCGTTCCGCCTCTCAGCCGTTCCATTTTATTTCATTTCATTCCATTCATTCATTCATTCCGGTGCATCCTGCCAACCATGTAACATGCAAGAAAACATGATTTTCTTGTAGCACATGCGAAACACATCTGCAACATGCCATGATGAAACATGATGAAACATGATGTCTAGTCTATTGCCACTAAATTTACTCAAAAGATTCTGAATTATCTTCTTGCATTTTTAATTCTCTCCGATAGATTTTCGTTTCGTCTTTCAAAAAGGACATCGCCTTCGAATGATATTTGAGCGCAAACCAAAATGTTAGCCTCAACAGTTCAGGTCCTTGAAATTTTCTTCTTTGATTCTTAGGTTCATGGAAAATGTCAAATTTTATGCTCTTCAATTGTTTCAAGCACCATCAACGGTCCATTTTATGGAAGTGAAATACGATTTTAAACTGCAACCAGTTACGGCATAGCATAGGAGGACGTTTGAAAAATTACACTGGTCTACTAATAGTTTTTTTTTTATTTATTTGTTCAGATCATCTAAATGCACTTTTATTATGGGCTTTTGTACTTTGGCCTTTTTAACACGAAAACAATATTTTAAAAAATCTTTGTGGAAGAGTTTTTTTTATATTTATTTTGAAAACAAAAAATTTGTGGAATTGCAGTGACCTTAGGACAGAACTCTACAATGCATATCTGCGCACATTTAAGCTTTAAAGTATCCAACGTATTTTTGTAATAAGGCTTAGACTTTTCGTTTCCATTGCCTGACATTATCTAAGTTCCCTCACTTAGAAAGGGTATAGCATTATAAGCATAGTGATTCGGCCCCCGAAGCTTTTTTCGACGAAAGTTGTTTTGCTGTTGAGCTAAATGCACAAAATTTAATTTTCGGGAATTTCTCGCTGTTGATCTCCTATAGTCCTTGAATATCCTTGAAAAAGGGGGTTTTTAAAAAAAAAAAATTTAAAAAAAAATCATATCTAAGACAACTACAAAGATAGAATGTTCATTCAAAATTATAGAAAATTACTCAAAAAATATTACAAAAATATTTTTCATGCAATTTTGATAAAATCAATACATGCTCTCGTGAAAGGATATTTTTCCATGAAAACTTTTTTGTTGTTCAAGGTATGCTACTAGCTTAATTAAAATTCTCAAAAATAGAGTTTCATACCAAGATTAAGTGTGCTAGGTTTCAATACGCTCAGGCGGATGCAACATCCTTAAAACTGACAAGTTAAAAAAATGTTGCATACTTCTCGGGTATACCTGTGATTGATATGCATCAATATGATTTTTCCGTTTAGTCATATCATGTGAATTTGTGTAACAAACAACAAAGAAGAATAAAAAATTGCTTAATCAAACGGAAAAATCTGACCACAGTCCAAATATTCCCTAATGCCACTAAAAAATCTATCCCAAATAAAAATTGCAAAATAGCTAATTTATGAAATATGTTAACAAAGCAACAAAACACGAAAGTGGGCCCCACCGATCTACCTAAGTATTTATTTAAAAGCGGCCATCCTTATAATTAGTAATCATTATCAAGCTAAGTATTTGAGAACTATTCAATTCCTTAATGTGCACTTGCACCTCTGTGAGGAGTCACATATGACTCTTTTAGGACCCAGAATGTTTGCTAGGGCAAATTTTTTTTTTAAAGAATAATTTGAATAGAATATTTTGAATGCAGTCACAAGAAAAAGCGTAAGGATGAGGAAATGCATAAATTCTTCTAATGCATGCGATGACCATGCCAAAATATATTTCCACAGATTCCATTTCTGGCAAATGGAACGACCGATGACAGTATAGTATCCTTACGATATGCGAAATTAACGAAAAAATATACTTACATATATAAAATTATTAGAAAATTTTCTTTTTATTGAGGTTTGCGCTTAATGGCTTAGAAATATGCGATATACAATTATTTTGGTCGCAAGCCAAAATCGCCTTAAGGTCTCCGGAAATTTCTTTCAATTCTTTGATTTTTTCTTTCGCAGCATTAGCGCAAAGGAAAATTTCTTTATTTGGGTTTTCCATTGCTTTATTTACACTGCTTTTAAAAATTTGAATTTAATTTGTAAATTTTGTTTGATGTTCAACCACAATTCGATCGTCCTTTTCGTGTTACGAAAGTTTTCTTCAAACGATTGCGAACGGATGGCGTGTCTTCAAGTTTGTAGAATTTTCATTTCACAAATAATAAAACCATAAGTATGCAATTTTCCAATAGAAAAAATTTTATAAAACTTTTTTCTTCTCTATAGTTGTGTGTAAATGAGCATAATAAAACAAATGGTGGGGGGGAAAAAAACTTAGCACGATCTTAGGCGCTATTGTGTACAACTATGGGAATTTATGTTGCGTGTCACCATTGAAAAAAGGAAGTTCAGCGAAGCATTGACTCTGGCGTTTGTATGATATTTTAGGTTTTTGCACCCAGTTCTCCACTTTTCGTTGCAATTTTCTTTTCCTTCACTTTTTTTTTAAATAATTTTTTATTCCATTTTATTTGTGTTTATCTTCATTTCTTTTTGCGTGGACACAAAAATAAGAGCTCGCGACTAAATTCGCTGGTAATGGCCGGATTGTGCCCGGATTGTGGCTGGTTATTGTGCCTAATATATATTTTTTTTTATCTTATCGGGAATCTAACTTTTTTACGAGGCATTGTGTGATAAAATCTCAGCTCGTAATGGTGATGACGATGGAGCTGGCGATGACGATGACGATGGCGGCATGGACGATTACGGTGATGTTGAAAGATTATAAAAGTCCGCCGTACTCGAAAGTGCATTTCGTGCACTCTCAACGCTTCCGGGGGAATTCATGTTGTGCCAAAAGCGCGTTTCCATTTCGGAAAATAAAAACTAATCCTTTTTCCTTGCCTTCGTTTTTCATGAGCAAACGCTGTGGGGGTTTTTTTTCGAACATAACATAAAATATGCTCATGTGGAGTTTGGAGCATAACGAGTTATTGATGGCCTGTGGCTCCATTTTTTCTAATAAAAAAATTTGATTTTTCCTGTTTTCTCGTTATTATTTCATATTTGCGATCAACTTAGCCAGCGGCGGCCATAAACATTTCATATGAATATAAATAGTGGCTGCTTTCATTCGTGGATATATCTTAAAAGCCTGCAAGTCAGATTTTATTTCGATGAATTTTTCCTTTCTTATTTTGCCACTGGCTTTCGTTGAGACAGTCGGATTAGAAGTGCTTTTTTTCAATTAAACGTTTTATTTTTAGTTTTTTTGTTTTGGCAAATGTTTTAAGTGCCAAAATCGCTCACGATTAATCGCTGCAACCTGGGAAATGTGTTAACAACGCATTTGTGGTTGAGACGAAGTTTTGGGTTTTCATAAATGTTTCTCATCTAAATGAACAAGCTCCATTTAAATAAGACACGTTCTTAAACTATTTTTCTTTTCAAAAGTTATTACTAGGATTCGGAAAAAATGCCAGAAAAACAGACGAAAATGGATAAAAAATTGCGTTACGTACGATTTAAAATGAATATAAGAATAATTTAGCAAATTAATTTATTTAAAAAAATGTCTTTGGTTGATGCCACGAAAATCATCGAACCCTTCAACACATAAAGTAAAGAACTAGAACCATTATGATTTGGTCCCTGAAGCCCATTTTGAACAAGGTTTTTTGCTGCTCAGGTTAGTGTATACCACAAAATAATACATAACACAGTGCGACACGATTCTGTAAACAAAATTTTAACGACTGTTTTTGAAAGTGCTCGGTGAGTATAACAACGCCTCATACTCAGTTTTGTCAAGTCACTTCTACTTTTTTATTAAATAGACTTCAAAAAGTGGGACCGAGAATTAAATTACTCACTTACTTATGGCTATATCTCGTAATCCGTTTAATATTTTAATTTCCTATCTTTCACAATTTATAGCTCTGAGCTCATTTTAAATAGTTTTAGTACAAACCCGACAAAAAACTGTATCTAATAGGTGCAAATTGCAAAAATTCCTAAAATTTGACGTGTTTTTTACCATATTTTATTTTGTATGGCCTATAGCTCACAAGGCAATAAACATTTTATCAAAATTTTTTGATGCAAATATAGAAAGATTATAACTAAACAACTTCTTCATATACACGAACTGCATCTGAGCAATACTTGATACCGTTTTGCCGGTGCAAAGTTGAACAATATTTACCAAAAATCGGAAGAAAAAACGCAAAATCACCCTTTGGGTATGCACGAAATTTTTCAACCCAACGCAAATGGTTCCAAACCGAAAATAATATGTAATCAATGTTGCACTATTTTCTTTTCTGGATAGTCTGCCAAGGCAAAAAGCGATTTAGGGAGTTTTTTCCTTGGCAGATTATCCAGAAAAAAACAGTGCAACACTGATTAGAAATTCTTTTCACGGTTCTGAACCATTTGCTTTGGATTGAAAAACTGCGTGCATACCCAAAGGGTGATTTTGCGCTTTTTCTACCGATTTTTGGTAAAAATTATTCAACTTTGAACTTTGCAAATTAAAATATTAAACGGATTACGAGATATAGCCATAAGTAAGTGAGTAATTTAATTCTCGGCTCCACTTTGTGAAGTCTATTTAAAATAAAAAGTAGAGGTGACTTGACAAAACTGAGTATGACGCGTTGTTATACTCAAAAACAGTCGTCAAATTTTTGTTTACAAAACTTGACCTCTAACATGTCGCACAGCGTAATTTAACATGTTCCCGTGGATAGAAATATTTCTATGAAGATTTTTTGTTATTGGAGAAGTGATACTATCGTTCAAAGATTGCCAAAAAATAGAGTTTTCCATCAAGATTAATTGGGCTTTGTGTCATTACGATCAATGGCCTTTGACTTCCTTAAAAAGTACAAAGTAAAAAATGTGTTGCATATTTTTCGGGCTTAATATGCTAGCAGTTCTATCCCGCATAACTTTAACGACTTAGGAGATTGCTCCAGTTCTGTCATATTATTATTTAAATAATATTTTTTGCTATCCCAAGCAACTTAACGACGTTTTTCAGCGGAATCCTCTAGGAGAATCGACATTATACTTTCATTTATTTAACCTTTTACGCCTTTTACGGCACTCTTTCCATATCTTTACTCTAGACGTCCCGCAGGGGGAATCATTTATGATTTTTGGGGTTGGCAAACCCACGGACCCTAGCCAAATGTCCACCAATTTACGCCGGATTAACCATACGACCTGCAATTGGTGTTGGTGTGGTGCAGCTAAACTAATTTCAGTTGTATTCACACCTTTATCTACGACACAATAATGGTACCGGTACCGGGGACCGGGGTGCGTCAGAGCTCGCTTCAGCATTCTGCCCGGTCTCTTGGGTATGGTCCTTAGGGCAGTATCGTGGGGGCGGTGGTATATATGAGGTCAGGATAGGACTGGATCTCGACCAAGGCTCGCCGATTCGGTCATTTGTGGGACGCAGTAGAAACACTCATATCTTGTGATACTGTGATGAAAGCACCTTGTGTATAGAATTACACAAAACATTTTACTCTTCCTTATCCTAGACGGAAAAAATCAAGGCCATAGTCCTCAATGCGCATTGTAAAATATTTTTCATAAAGATTTGCTTGACTTGATCTTCTTTTATTATGGCATTTGAGTGACACAAACAATTTTAAACTATAAACCTCAATTTAGAGTAAAATCCCAAATAACATCCACATCAAAAAGGAAAAAGGTTTTTTTTTTCTTAAGATACATATTTAGAAAAACAGCTCTCAACTCACTATTCCGAACTCACTATACCAAAAACTACAGAAGCTGTCATTACGTTTTGTGTGACATATGTCAGCTTAGTTGCAGCATTGCTATCATTACTGTCAGGACGAAATTGGTACGAAATGGGTTGTTACGGCTCGCATGTTTCCTGCCCAAAAGTCCGACGATGAGAAGCCTAAAGTTTAACAGCATGTCAGTCACACGTTTCCTTAATGACAAGAAAATGACAGTTTATGCTTTTAGTACCTGCTATTGAAGACTCAAATTTTTGGTTTGAACGTCTGAGAATGTACTCGTATTTCATATAATTTTATTTTGTGTGATATTAAAAAGATAAACTAAGATCCCATTATTTATTATTTTCATTTCATTTCAGTCTCTAAGAGGGAAAAACAACCGACAAAGAGCAAACAGAAAAAGTAATTTCAAGTTTTTCGCCTTAATTGCGAGAGATATTGCTTTTTCGCTTGGAATTATGGAGTCTACATGAATCTGGCGCTAGGATAATGCAATGTACTTGGAATCGTTGAGGCGGCACCCGTTATACGGTGTGCCACCTCACTGAACGCAATTTTCATGCAACGTGAGGGCCATCACTTTCATCATCATCATTATCAGGAACAAAGGGATAGCGAGCATAAAGGAGTATTAGCTGCTAGAACGTACTTCAAACACGCTGCGTTACAGCCGCCGCCGCCGCATTATCCTAACCACTAAATGCAGTGGAAGAAGAAATTTACTCGATTGAAAGCAGCTACTGGAAATTCGCGTGCGCGAAGAATGCTTTGTTGTGGACGAAGGAAGGTGAGTGAGCCTTTTTGAAAAAACCAAAAACAAAACAAACAAACAAAAAAACCATTCCAAACATTGCTTTGTGAAAGGATATTAAAATTGAAACTCTAATCTGCTTTCAAGTCGTTCAAACTTTTTAATACATAGAAACAATTAAATTTTTATTGCATAGTTCCAGGGGTATATGGTATAGGCTGTATGAGATTTGGTGTGTTATATAATAAATCTGAAAGTTATCGGTGAATATAGCAACGCCTCATATTCGGTTTAGTCAGATTGGCTCCCGTATTTTTGTAAATCGATCTCAAACAGTGAGGCCGAGAATTAAGTAGCGCTCTTTCTGATGGCTATATTTCGTAACCAGTTCAATATTTTAAATTCCTGTGTATCACAAAGTTTTAGCCTTGGACTGGAACAAAGTAGTTGTAGTACTTAAGGATCCGCAAAAACTCCATCTATTAGTAAAAATTGCAAAAATCTAAAATATTTTACGATGTTTTTAATTCTTTTTAACATTTTTGGCCCATAACTCCCAAGCCGATATGAATATTTTGAAAATTTTTTGATTAAAATATAGAAAAATAATAACTAGACAGCTACTTCAATATACTTACTTTATCTGAGCGCTCCTTGACACCATTATGCCTGAGGTTCTTCCTGTCGGTCGTTCGTTTTGTCCACTTCAACTATATATCGTTATATGGGATTGTCTCTTCACGATGGATTTGAACGTATTGAATGTGAAGAACAAATAAATTTCCCATAACTATGATTTCTGTCATTTACATTGACGGTTTTAAATAAATCTCCTGAAGAATGTACGAATTTCTCCTTTAAGAACATCCTTTTTTGTCTCAATGAAAGGCTAACTGGCAGACGACAGACTGATAAAACCTCGTAACCAACATTTGATCCACATTTAAGTGAAATATTATTCAACGCAAATACGCAAATAGAAAATGAAATCGTCGCGAAATGGGAAATTCAACTTCAAGTAATAATATGTGGTCCAAATACATAGTATTGACACCGCACTATTTCACATGGCCGAGCACAGTGCCAACTTTTGCACCACCAACGCCCTGGGCGAGATTTCTTTGGCGCGCCCCAGCTGCAATTCAGACACATACGCGAGCAAGTCTTAAGGCGTTATTTCCAAAAGCCGAGACATCCTCCATCTTATTTTCGTTAATCAAAACTGAATCCTTGTTTTATCTACTAAGCAAACGCGACTAAACCCAATTGAAAGGTAAAAAAAAAATATGAGAAAATGGCCTCTTTGATGAAAATATCAATGTCCCTACGTAAACGAGAATGTGTTGCCAGTATTGTGGGTACACACAAAGTTAATCCTTGAAGTCATGGGATATTGTAGCGGCGTTGTTGAAAGTGGTACCGTGACATTTTACCACAACGGCAACAGACAATCAACAATGGCAATCAAACCAGCAAACAGACAGGCTCGCACCGACGTATGGACGGACATCTCGTGCAAGGACCACGCAGTTTTCAATAGAGCATTTTGTCTTCGTTTTGCACTGCGACGATTTGTCCGATTTCGTGTTCAAGCTTGAATGCATACAAAAGAGCAACGGAGCATGTTAGATCCGTTTTCCATCTGCTGCATTGTGGCTGCGTCTATCTGACTCGCTGAGAATGCGGAGATGCGAATGCGTTTTCCAAATTGTGGAAATTTATGCGGTTCGATGGACAACTCGTGAGTTTGTTTGAGGTGCTTCATTGTGGTGTACCTTTTATGATGGAAACGTGCGGTCTTGCAATGAAAAAAAAAATGAATTGTGAAACGATGAAAGCTTTTGTCGGGGGCGTTTTTTTTATGTGTATATGCAGTTATTATGCCTTTTGAAGATAGAGTTTTTCGTATTTCGATGAAAATATGTTCAATTTTGTTGTGGTAATGTGAGATAAATTAGGGGAAAATTTGTGAACGTCGTTAGGCCAACGTATTCGATGGTATTCGAAACCCACCCGAGAAATAGTATTCAGACAAAAAAAAAAATTTTTTTTTGATGCCCACCAAGTCCCAACGGGAAGCTTAGATTGCTTAAAAAATCTACTTTGAAGGGAAATCGACATAACACCGTTTTTCCTACCATTCGTATATAATTGACAGTATTAAAAAAAAAATAAAATTTATGGTAAAAGAAACCTTGACCTTGGTCCAAAAAAAGAGTATTTCATTATTTGAAGGGCTGCCAAGCCGATTATTTAGAAGAACGCTTAAAGTTAAGAAATAAAATTTGGATGGCCTAACTAGACTTACCCATCACGTACGAGAGAAGAATATTGCATTGAAAAATAGTAGGGAAAGAACCCATAATTGACTGCATTGATAAACATATCATTATACATTTTGAAAGTCTTTCCTAGTATTATTTACAGTTTGTATGGTTTTCTTGAGGCTCCCGAAAATGACTCTTTGACAGGCTTACAGTTTATCTATAGCCGACTCAAGACCGCCCTGTATCTATAGATGGCAACTTTTCAAAATAGTGAAAATGGAGCTTAATATATTTATTTTTACTGATTTTGCGATTCAATTTGTATTACCAGTGAATTTCTAGTAATTACTGAAAAAAAAGACATTACCAGTAAAAGTTTACTGCTACTGAAAATACATACTGGTAGTTTAAAATCAACGCACCAGTAAATTAAAGAAATCATAAATTTGATGATTTGGTGATTTCTCTTTGCTTCAGGTATAATGTTCCTATGATAGTGCACTGATTTTAAACTACCAGTATGTATTTTCAGTAGCAGTAAACTTTTACTGGTAATGTAATTTTTTTCAGTAATCTAGAAATTCACTGGTAATGCAAATTGAATTGTGGGTCAGTGGGTCAGACCACGAGAAATGTGACATGATTTTGGTCTTTGGACCCTATATCGAAAGGTGATGACCATCCATAAGTCTCCATAAAATATAAGAGTAAACTTCCCCCCAGTTGTTGATGTTATTGCAATTTGAAAATTAAAATTTTTCAGACATTTTCAATATTTCTCTTTTATTCATAATTTTATATCTCAAAAATGACTTCAGATAATTGAAACATTGTTTTTTTTTGTTTTTTGAGAATAAATAAGGTAAAAATGAAAAATCATACAATAGTAGGTATGGTTGGTTGGTTGGTTGAAGTGAAGTGGATGCCACTTAGGCCGTTTATCGGCCCATTGTGATACCACAATTAGTTATTTCTTGAGTTTGTGCGTGTGTATGTCTTTTTATGTAGTGTGCCCCTAACATGCGATTTTTGAAAAACCAGTGATAGGCTTGGAACATTACACTCCGTTTCGCCTGTGCCGGGAATCGAACCTCGGTCCCTGGAGATGCAAGAGCATAGCCACGCTATCCCCTACGCGTATCCAGATGCCACAATAGTTATGGTATTAACATCTGGAAATTAGACAAATGTTCGCAAATGCAAGTTTTGCAATTAATCCGACTTTGAAATTAGAGCCAATTACACTTGTTTGCAAGTTTCTAATAGCATGAGTAAGAGGCAAGCATAAAGTCGGTCAAGCCTCGACTTGTGAAATACCCAGCGCCCCGACACTATGAGCGCACTATGGTTTGCTATCTCTATTTGTGAGCGTGGCAGTGGGGGGCAACATAAATTTATTTCCCTACACCTTTCATTCGCCTTGGTGAACCTATGTTGCGAATTTGAAGCTTCTACGCCTTTTACTTCACAAGTTACGATAAGCCCTTATTTTTGGGCTTATTTGTGGGCGTGGCTCACAAAGGGCGGCGTCCAGTTTTTTCCAGGATATGTCCCTTTTCGTAGTTTACCAGTACACCAAATAACAATGGAATGTGTTGAGTGGTTCGCAAGTTACAAGCATTTTACTGAAAACACATTATATTCATTTGTGGGCGTGGCAGTGGGCGGATGTCTCCCATTTTTACTTAGGATCATACTCGGATCCCGATATACCTGTGTGCCAAATTTCGACTTGATTGGTCCAGCCGTTTCGGAGGGCGATCCGGACACACGGACGATGACGGACGGACGGGACGGACGACGACGGGACATGTCTAAATCGATTCAGTTTTTGATCCTGATCATTTCTATATATATTTTTCTATATCTCCGGAGCTTAATTCTCCCTGTTACAAGATTTGCACAAAACTAATATACCCCGCTTACGCTGGGTATAAAAACCGCCAGACGGCTTTCATATCTTGAAATAATAACTAAACCACGCTGAATACAATAATGATATTGATTTTTTGGGATTGGCTCAGTTAACGGAGATTTTTGCGTTTTAAGCTGGATCCCTAAAGTATGCAAGCATAATTTTGTTTTTAATTTTAAAACATTTTACTTGGTCCAAAATGCGGGGTTTGAACTTAAGAACTCTCAGTTCCTAGTCATTTGCATTCCCATTACACCGCATTGTCAAAAAACATCATATCTCTTAAAGTTCGTTTTGAAAATATATATAAATTAAATCTGAAGTCAACAATTTCACTCCCCCTAAAAGTATTCTTCACTTTTTAGATAAATGTGAGGGAAATTAAAAACAAGCCCTTATTAAATACCAATTACCGTTGCGATTACAACTAAGTTTTGCACAGGAATTCCACAAAATGCAATTAATTAACGTTATCGTCATTATTCTGACATAATTATATAGCAACATGAACTAAATATATAAATTTTTTGATGAAGTTAGTCATAATTTTTAACCCGCGATATCTCAAAAACTAGAGCCAATCTAAAAAAAAACGGTTGATGAGACTAAATTCAGCGCCCCCAATTATGTTTACAAGATTCGTCTCCATGTTGTCGGTAAAAAAGTACCAAATTCAAGCACAGTGTTATTAATACATTGATTTAGGCTTCAGATACCTACATACCATAAATCGAATATTTGTATTTCCAAGGAGAGATAAGAAAATGATTGTAATGTTTGCAGTAGCGTAGTGAGGTGTGTCGAAGGATGCTGAAACTAGGCACCCCAAGATGTCTAGAAGTCAAACAAAAATTAATCGCTTTGTTAATTGTATTGGATTGTGGGAAATTCAGATTCTTAAAATCCCTATAACTAATTAAATCTATTCTCCATTTTGGACTAGGAACTATTCTATCAGAAAATTCAACATCTTGGTGATTAAATTCTACGTAATCTATAATCCTTAATACCTTAAAATAATGAAACCCATTAATTTCTGAACAGTTATTTTTCTTGGAAAATTCAATTAAACACAACTTGACAGTGATTTCTTGATCTCACAAAATTGAACGCATGCTCAAGCACTTGGAAAAATGATTTTCCATCGTCCATGTGCTTGGTAAATGTGTCAAAGACTTTTACCACAGCTGAAAGCGCAATAACACAAAATTGAATTTTCAATGCTATCCACTCAGACGTTGTCAACGTCACGGTCTAAATTAATTTCTTTCGTAATTTTTCTTTTTTTAATGTGATTTTTTTTTCTAACTCTGTCTAAGACCAAAGCATATTGCTTTAAACTAAGATAAAATAGAAAATGGCGTCTGGAAATTGAGTTCTTGAGCGCTGTAATTGTAATCGGTAAGCGCCAAGCGCCGAGCGGCAAACGCCAAACGCCATCCTCCATGGCATTTGCCTTTTAACGAACTTAAATCACTTAAGGAACTGTTTCAACAGCAGAGAAGCTCAACTTTCCATTTAGCCATGGGAGAAGTGACAGGAAAAAGAACTCTTTTGACTCTTATCAAACTTAAAGGAAGCTGTTTACTCCTTGCTATGAATTTGTATGTTCATACATATATATACCCACATATACAAAGATATGTATATACAAAATTGTCTTAACTATCATCGAAGCTGGTAGTTGCTTACTGTTTATTCGAATTTCAGAATAATCCGACGTTATTTGCCTCATCGCATTTATCGTTATTGCTTTTGTCTCTTCGGGCTGGCAAAACAACAAACAAATAAAAAACAAATACAATTGCAACAAAAACAAAAATGTGTTTATTAAATTTCGCAAGAAAAGTCACGCACGAGTTGAAAATAAACACTGATTTCCGGTTCTCGTTCTCGTTCTCACTCGACGTTATAACTCGATAGGTACATATACTTATATCGAGAGTTGTACTGTTTTTTTATTTTTTTTTTTCACTTATTTTTGTTACGATTTCCTCAAGAAATGATTCCATTTTCTATTTTCCTTCGGAATATTTACTTAAAGTGTTGCGGTTCTGCTTGATGGAAGCATTTTGCACTGAAAGTTTTTCCTTCAATTTCTCAAAACTTGTTTATGTGGGTGTGTGTGTGTTTTTTGGGTGGGTGGAGAAATTGTGTACATATAAAATTTATTGTGAAAGCCTCGACGGTGGTTTCCATTACAACCTTCGGCTGTCTAAACTATCTTTGGAAAGTTCAATTCGCTTGGCTTCTTGTAAAAGGAACGCGAAATTTGTGTGTGCTCCTGACATGTCGATGGAGGTTGTTTTGCAGTCGTGCGGGTGTTTTTTTTTTTTTTTAATAAAATGAATTTTCGCTTCTAATAATCTCAGGGAAAACCGAAATAGCTTTTAAGGTTGCTTTCTTATAAGCCTCTATGTGAAGTTTTGCTTGCATTATTAATTATGTAATTGGGAATGTGTGTGTGTGTGGGTGTTATTATGTGACGAGATTTAACGAACGATAGAAACGGGAGTGGGGCAGAGAATTCAATCATTAGCGCTGAATAGCAACGATTTTAATTAGTCATGGGTGTGTGAAATTGTAATGCTTGTACATTTAAATGAAATTCGATGTAAGAAAAAGGACGCGAATTGAGACGTAAATAGAAAAAGATCCCAGGATTCCAATAGCAGGCCCCTGCGCAGGAATTATTCAAGGGAGAAGGGTGGTTTATTTTCCACGCATTACAAGAGAAAAATTTTAAAGGACTTTATTTAAGAACTTCACCATCTAGCATAGAAATTCTTCGCGACAGAGAAAAAAGTTTCCAAAATCTTTTTCACGTTAATATCAGCCATACCTACAAGCTCTTCTATGATTCTCAAGGGGAGGCACAGTGTCCGATTTCGCTTTACTAACGTTACTAAAACCATTTTTTTTTTTACTTTTTGAAAATATTTTGATGCCAAACGAAAGAGTACACTTGAAGTGCTAGAGAACTGAAAAATGTTGGAAAATATTTCGCAACAGAAAAAAACTATGTCACTTGGAATGTAAGAGAGAAAAACATTTATGGCAGAATTCACTTGCTTTTCTAAGTTGAAATAGTGGATTACTTAGATGGGCTATCTAAACGATTTGTTTTTTTGTAAGGATGTACAGTAGACCGTACCTCAAAAAAAGTGCACCGTATACCAGCGATTATCGCGCATTTTTGCAAGACAATTACGAAAAGAAAATATTTAATAGCATACTTTCAGGAAGAATTGATTTTTTTGGAATATTAAACGGTTATAGTTCCCTAATGCGTCATTTTAGCACAACAATGTTTTGGGAAAAATTACTTGGCATATCTCAAAGTACATTTTCAAGTTAATTTGGAACATTAAACTTCAACTCATACGTAGATAGGGACCGAAGAGTGGACAAAAGAACTTAAAAAAATTTTCAAATTTTAGTTAAAAATAGTTATGTTGGAAATATCGATATACTTCCTGAGGAGAAGTTTGATGATATTTTAAGGGTTTTATTTTTTTGATATAAGGGTGGTACATTAGGATGGTAGGCACTGAGATCTTGAGGGTAAGTACTAGAACGGTACGCCTGAGGTCAGTGACTTCTATAGAGGCCATATTGGTATCCTTGCGGCAAAAACATTGATGTACCAAACTTTAAAATTCGACAGTAAACACCAGACTTATGAAGAAATATACCTCTACGTTCGGTATAACAAAATTTTTTTTTTCTTTTCGTAATTGTCTTGCGCAAATGCGTCATATTCGCTGGTATACGGCGCACTTTTTTTTCTTCCATATAAGGTGGTACGGTCTAATGTACAGATATGTACATAAAATACATGACTTAAAATTTAATTTTAAAGGACGTTTTCATATTTAAAAAGTTTTCTTAGATAAATTGTAAAAAATGGTTAAAAAAAAATCAAGTATCCATTTTCGAAAGGTATGAAGTGACCTTATATCGCAAAATATTGCCAAATGACACTTCATGTATGACACCTATATTGGATCTTAGGTAGTTCATGTAGTAATCGAATTTGTAATAAAACTTTGTGGCATTTTGCGGCACCCATATACGATATCTCGAAAAACCATAATACTTACATAATTCTTTTTAATATTTGTACAATTAAATTGACATACTCTGTTGTAATTATTCGATGCATTTAAAAAAAAAAGAGATTAGTTTAAATTATAGAGGCTCTCTTTCAAATATTTTATATTAAAATTATATTACTTGGCAATATTTTCAAGAAAACACACAGTTTTCGGTATCATAATTTTTCGATGCATACCTTGGGGGGACTCAATTCGAAGAGACCCAAACTTCCAAGGCAACTCGGCACGGGCTATCGTCGTCCAGTCCCCATATTATTTATCATTTAAGCTAAAGGACCATTTAAAAAACAAATAGAGTGTATGCGTTTTGATTTGCGAGAAAAATAAATCCTCTTGGGATACTCTAATGCAGGACTTTTTTAAAATACTAGAAACACGAGAGCCTTACTTAGGTACTCTCCTATTTCAAGGGATTTATATTTGTTTCAATTACTTTTCTGAGTTCTAGTCGAATTCATATGCTGTAATATGTTTATTGTGACTTACACATACAGACCTCGCAAAGGATTTTGTCAACAATATTATCAAACCAATCGAATTTGACCTTTATAAAGAGAAATAATTACTTCGCAATACAGTAATTTATAATTTCAATTCAAAATCAGCTTAACAAGTCAAAACGAATATCACAAATTGAATTAATTATGACTCGGTATGATTGAAAATCTTTTAAGCTTTTTCCCACTGGTTCTACCATACAAAATTATCATAATGAAGTTCGACTGGCTCTTAATATTTACGGCCTTCTCGATGAACTCTCGACGTTGGGAGGAACGAAACCAATGGTGAAAACGTAATTTACCCGTAGGTTTTACTACTTATAATACGGTCAATGTTTCCGTATTTTGCCCAAAGTACTTTTCGAACATAATCGGATAATCAAGCTAACGTACCCACAGCTGCCTGTGCGACCACACATCGTATCGTGTAGGTAGCAACCCGTTTTCAATCCGTATGTAAAATTTCAATTAGGCTTTAATGAAATATGATTACACGAACATGTAATTTATTCAGGGAATAATATCGCGAGGGCGAATATTTTAAAACAACCCGAAAGCGAATGATTTTATTTTCTTTACGAAACTTTATTATGAAAAATCGGGGTTTTTTCAGCATCAATTTTTGAGAAATTTAATGTCTTATAAAGGTTTTAACGACCAAAGTTGAATTCTATATTTAAGGTTAATGGAAATATTGAAGTTATTCGGGCGGGAGATTGTGCATGCTGGCAGTTCGCTGACGTATGAATGGTAATATAATGTATTGAATATTTTAGAATACTCTGCAGTAGTTAGATTCGAATACACACTTACTTCACTGAGGTAACCTATGTAAACTCACGTAGTTGTAAATATTTAAACAAGTAAGAAAGCTAAAGTCGGTCAAGCTCGACTTTGAAATACCCAGCGTCCCGACATTATGAGCGCACTATGTTTTGCTTCTCTATTTGTGGGCGTGGCAGTGGGTGGGCCACATAAAATATTTTCCTTCACCTTTCATTCCCCTTGATGAACCTATGGTGCGAATTTGAAGCTTCTACGCCTTTTACTTCGGAAGTTATGAAAAATCTTCATTTATGGGCGTGGCAATGGGCGGGCCACATAAATTTTTTCCCTACACCTTTCTTTCGCCTTAGTGAACCTATGTTGCGAATTTGGAGCTTCTACGCCTTTTACTTCGGAAGTTACGAAAAATCTTTATTTGTGGGCGTGGCAGTGGGCGGGCTACATAAAATTTTTTTCCTACACCTTTCATTCGCCATGGTGAACCTATGTTGCGAATTTGGAGCTTCTACGCCTTTTACTTCGGAAGTTACGAAAAATCTTTATTTGTGGGCATGGCAGTGGGCGGGCCACATAAAATTTTTTTCCTACACCTTTCATTCGCCTTGGTGAACCTATGTTGCGAATTCGAAGCTTATACGCCTTTTACTTCGGAAGTTACGAAAAGTCTTCATTTGTGGGCGTGGCAGTGGGCGGGCCACAAAAAATTTTTTCCTACACCTTTGATTCGCCTTGGTGAACCTATATTGCGAATTTGAAGCTTCTACGCCTTTTACTTCGGAAGTTACGAAAATTCTCTATTTGTGGGCGTGGCAGTGGGCGGGCTACATAAATTTTTATTCCTACACCTTTCATTTGCCTTGGTCAACCAATGCTGCGAATTTGAAGCTTCTACGCCTTTTACTTCACAAGTTACGATAAGCCCTTATTTTTGGGCTTATTTGTGGGCGTGGCTCGAGGAGGGCGGCGTCCATTTTTTGCCAGCAAATGTCCCTTTTGGTAGCTTACCAGCACACCAAATATCAATGAAATGTGTTGAGTGGTTCGCAAGTTACAAGCATTTTACTGAAAACACAATAAATTAATTTGTGGGCGTGGCAGTGGGCGGATGTCTCCCATTTTTACTTAGGATCATACTCGGACCCCGATATACATGTGTGCCAAATTTCGACTTCATTGGTTCAGCCGTTTCGGAGGAGATCCGACCACGGACGGACGGACAGACGGACAGACGGACAGACGGTCAGACGGACAGACGGACAGACGGACAGACGGACATGTCTAAATCGATTCAGTTTTTGATCCTGATCATTTCTATATATATTTTTCTATATCTCCGATGCTTAATTCTCCCTGTTACAAGATTTGCACAAAACTAATATACCCCGCTTACGCTGGGTATAAAAAAGCAAACCCTTAATTTTGATAAAATTTTTTTTTTTTTTTGGTATTAGATGTATTTGCGAAAAATAGCCAGAGAGTGGCACAAAAACGAGAATACACTTTTTTTTCGATTTGTTAACAAAATTTTTTGAGTAAAGGTTAGGTTTGGTTAGTCTGGCTGCGATTATTAAGGGTGATCTACTTAGGCCTCACATGGGCCCGTTTTGATACAACGAATAATGGGAAAACAAGGAAAAATAGGAGCAGAAGAAGAGACACAAACATCACGACCTTAGCTGGGAGTTGAACTCAGAGCCCTTCGCTTCGTATGTTGGCATCTCAGCAAATTACGGCACAGAGGCTGACTTTCTGAGTGTAAAATAAATAAGAATTTTTTTGAAATTTCTTGTATTATTACCTATGTATGCATGAGTATAAGTCGCCTTCATCTTTGTATCGTAATTAATTTTTGAGATATACATTTTTGAAAAAGGGCTTGCTAAAAAGGATTCTTCAGAAATATTTTAGGGACCTTGGCCAATAGGAACCCAAAAATTGGTCTCTACAGCGTATTCAAAAATCAACAAAACCTGAAAAATGAACCGCCAAGATTCTTCTTAAGGCAATTCTTGAAGCAACCCCCTTACAAGCCGTTTTTTTAAAAGGACTATTCAAATCCTCTTAACTACCTCTAAAAATACATTTTGCTTTTTACCTTAATTTTCTTTTTAGATCCCGCCATCTTCGAATTTTAATCGTTTTTTTCACGTTTGAAACGCCCTGGTGGGACATCCTGACAGGGATCTTTGAAATTTCATATTAAAAAGCACAAATGGAACATGTTATTTTGAAGAATCTCCACATAGGGGAATATTTGATTATCTTCACGAAATGTTCATGCCTACAACTCCTCACGATATGCCTTAGTTTTTCCTCAGAAATGTTATTCTCAAGCCAACCATATGCGGAGCGCTCCGAAACAGGAGTTTTAAAGGACTCCCACCTAGACACCTTGAAAGATCGTTTTCGGAGCGCTCCGAAGTAGGAGTGTAAAAAGACTCCCATTTGAACTCCTTGAAGGAGCGTTTTCGGAGTGCTCTGGCAATGGGCTCCTCAAGAGCACCGTCAAGGAGCGTTCAGAGAGGCATTTTTTAAAATTTAATTTTCTAGTTGTCATGGTTTTTTTCATTCTTTATGGTTTGCAACTTTATGCAACTAATGGTGAAGTAACTTTACGGGAATTTCCTTTAATTAAATGGAATAGCGATTTAGGGGAGAAAACCTTTTTTGGTAACTTTTAGAAACTAACATTTTACAATGTCCTAAGTAAAAGTAGTTGATAAAAATTATAAGAAATTTTTTTTTGGAATGCCTTAGAAATTTTTAAAAAGAAAAATGGTTGTTTTTTTATTATTTCTCAATGTACAGGAAATCAAGCAATCCTAAAACACTCCTCCTGGGTTATCTTTGGATTAATTTAGGAGTCATTTTTTTAAAAATTGTAGGCTAATAGAGGAGTCCGCACGGAATCCTTTGCGGTTTATCTGAGGGAGCATTTTAGGACGCCGAAAACGCTCCTTTAGGAGTCCGTAGGGCACACTTTTTTCATATGTTTTGAAAAGCCCTTTTCTCCCGCAAACACGCTCATTTAGGATCCTTTTAGGAGTCTCCTTAGGAGTGTAAACGCACCGCATTGGGAGTCCTAAAGGTGCACCGTGCGGACTCCAATAGTCGGCTGGGTCCTTCTTACAAAAGTCTATGTGTTTTCACTCCAGTGCAAGGCAAATAGAAGGATTTCAAATATGTATACTAACAGAAGTGTTAATTTAGACCTTTGGGCAATGATTGGAAACTTGCTTGTCTTTCCATTACTGCCATCAATTTAGTAATTTGTTTTTCTATAAACAGAATTTTCCTCCTATTCTCCTAATCTAACTTCTTTCAATTTTTTCTCTCTATCCGACCATACAATTCTAATGGCTGAGAAAGTCTGCTATATCCTTGCACATGAACGGCAGAAAAATACTTAATTTTGAGAATTTCCTCGACCATTATATGGAAAAAGTAATTTTTATTAATTACCGTCAATTAAAAAGTTTCGCACCTGCACTCGATAAAAGTTTTATGCCATTTTGACAAGAGCCTTTAAATGATTTTTATGAGGCATAAAGCTATGCCGCTGACCTAAACGCGCACAACAACAGTTGCCGCTGTCATATGAAAATGAAAATAGGAAGATGAACAAAAAAACACACACACACACACAGACAGAGAGAGAGAGAGAGGAGAGAGAGAGAGAAAACAAAAATACAGAACTACAGCAAATACCCCGCCAAAGTTTCGACAGAGAATTCCCCTTAGACAAAGTAGTTCCCTGTTGTGAGTGCAGCTGCGTTTGAGTTTCTTGTTTGACTTGCAAACTTCTTCAAACTTTTCTTTCTTCTAACAACCACCAACGAAATTCGCAATCTGAACGCTTAACCACACACACACCACACACACAGACGCACACCGACAAAGGCTCCTTATCTGCATTGAAACAAAATTTCAGTAGGACTTATTTTTTTTTTTTGTGTCCTCTTTTTTTTTACACTATTTTCCTAA
Organism: Chlorops oryzae; assembly: GCA_020466095.1. NCBI lineage: Eukaryota > Metazoa > Arthropoda > Insecta > Diptera > Chloropidae > Chlorops > Chlorops oryzae. The sequence continues at coordinate 25,606,550 of CM035807.1, read as the reverse complement.
TTTTTTCCCCATTTCGATGCGATGCTGTGTCAATTCAACTGACGTCTCTGTGTTCCTGCCGCTAATATTTTTCGCATCCATTCTATTATAGTCCTTCCGACTGTATTGTGAGGCAAGCTTTGTTGGTGTTATTGCCGTCTCCACTGGTTCGGCTGCTGCTGCTGTTTCTGGTGCCAAACTGACGCTGTGCGCGTCGTCTAAATGCGAACGTTTACTTGTGGATGACACTCAAAGGAGCAGTGCGGCTTTTAAAACGTGCCTCGACATATAATTTCTGTTGCCTATTCACAATTCTTTGATGATATTTGAAACTCCGCTCTACGGATGCCTGCCTGCCTGACTGCCGTGCCTTGTCCTGCTGCCAGCCCCAAAAGTTCCTCCTTTCGTTTCAACAATCATCTACTTTAGTATGTGCAACTTGTTTAAGGTTCAGTTTTTGTTAAGTTTAGTGAAGGTAGTTCAGCCTTTTCCGTCCCCACAGTACCTTCAATTAAGACAAAGCTCAGCATCTGTTCTTCTCTATCTCTATCTCTATCTCTGTCTCTCCCTCACCCTCTCTCACATGCTCGCGCTTTCTTGTGTTGTTTTATTTGAAAAGTTCTCCGAATGAAAATTATAGACGAATATGCGAATTGGGCTTCAAAAGTGTAAGTGTTATAAAAGTTGTTTGCATGATGTATGTATGTATGTGTGAGGAAAATTGTTCATCAGTGATTATGCCAACAGAATTGAATAAAATTGTCATAATAAAAATATTGCTCGAAGTGATAGCAACAATTAAATGAATATCTGTCAGTTTTACACTTCAACAATCAGCAAATAATACTTCGGAGGAGAAGTTGTTCAGGACTGCTGTTGAGGAGTAGAATTTCTGATGAACACATTGCTTTCGGCTAGACACAGAAAAGCTTTCTTGTCTTCAATTAATAATTTAACACTTTAATTTCGAGTAGACTTTAGAATTTCATAATCCAGTTCGCTGAGTTCAAGAGAGATAATGTAAAATTAAAAAATTTTTAAAGTTAAATAGATTCTTCTCAGGAATGGCAATGGGATTCTGAAGCGTTTTCATATAAAATTCTAAATATATTCCGACGGAGAGAAAATTCAAAAAGGATGCCAAAGAACAGTTCCGTCGATATTCAAATGTCTTTCAAGACATGCAGGCATTCCTGTGCTTATCAAAAGTCTTCAGTGAGAAAATTTCAAAAAAAGAACAATAAAGAATGCAAAAAAAAAAATGAAAATAAAGGAAAGAATACGAAAAACTTGAATATGAAAGGATAAAAACTCAACAATGAATTCAGTAGCAGAGCTCGCAACTAAAGCTGATGCAACTATTCAAAACCACAATGTAGATATTTTACGGCGAATATAGAATCATGCACACCCACAAGCGCACATGTCCATAGGTAAATATGCATGGATTCTTTTCACAAATATTTTATTGGAAGACGTTCATGCTTAAGCGACAACAATAACAAAAGGAAAGAAAAAATCCACTGAACCGAACTGAGCAAGGATATCGAATTACAAAACCGCTTAGCACACGATTCACGGCAGGTTCAGTATCACGAAGCAGCATGTGGCTGAGCATACTTCATTTTAGAGAATAGAAAAGAAAATTAAAAAAAGAGAAAAAAAAGGAATAAGGAAATTGAGTAGGTAGCATAACAATAAGTAAAAAGGACAACAATAATAGCACCAACAACAAGAAAATACACACACCGTACTGTACGATAAAAGTACCTTCCCATGTATGACAATGAAAATTGGCATATTTTTGTTGTTGTTGTCGTTGTTGTTTTTTTTTTTTTTTAGTATTCGTATCGTTATCATGAGGACCATGCGCTTAGCTGACACCATTTTAAGTTGGTCTCATCTTGTGCAATTCGGTATTGGCGCCACACATCATTCCAGGCATGCCAAGAGCATTCAAACGAGCAATTTTGCGATATAACTAAATGCTGCATGCCGGGAGTATTCTCTATCATCATGTGTAGGGCGTACACTAGTCGCTGGTTGGTATTTGAATACTTTCGCCTATAAACGATGGATATTAGCATATAGTACACTCGAGGCTCGAGCGAACCGGAGATGAAGGCTTTATGGAAATCTGTTTTTCCATTGGTGGTAGGAAATACAGCTTCGACATTGCATTCATTTTTGATTCTATTCAAATTTAATAAGATATCCATGTGCTTTTATTCGATAGAATCGATTGGGTTTTGGTTTTAGCGTCCATTCGATAGAACAATAAATTCGTAAATTTTCTAATTGAAATGGTTTATCACTTTAAGGATTTATACATGCAATTAATTTATTGAACAATGTACAATCAAGGACACAAATATTTCCAAATTTTTCCAAACTACATCCTCGAAATAAATACCCGCTTCACTATCTTCAAATGTCTTAATCCCATATACATAGGTATGTATGTATGTACAATTCCAAGACGCAATTTGACTTTCTACTGTCAGAATCGAACAAAAAATTCACGTTTCATCTTGAACGTGTGTTCTAGTTGAATATTTATGAAGAGAATTCTTTTGATTTTCATTTGTGCATATGACTTTGACATCGGAATAACAATTTTTTCCTTATTTACATATCTATATGGAATCAACGCAGCACAAGCATTTAATGGAAAAATCAATAAATATGTTGTTGGTATCAAGAATATGAACACTAAAACTAAAGAATACAAATATTAATACATGTATAAAGTATATTCCATTGTGTGCTTCCATCATTTCCTTTTTGACACACTGTCCCCCAAAAAAAAGAAAAAAAAAAAAGCCGTGAAGTAAAGGAAGGACAGATTTCAAAGGCAATTTCGAAAAGTGTTAGTGGGGTCGAAGCTTTTTCGATGTTAGGCCAAACCCTTAGAAATGCGTGAAGAAAATTCTCAAATCAACTGATATAAATAGAAATAAATCAATATAAATTTTGGTTACTTTTAAATAGCCTTTGTTCTTAAGCTTTTTCAAGCGTAGGGAAATAATACTGCATTCGTTTGGTTGTTTCCGAGTTGAAAAGGACTTTGAGTTAACTTTGAAACAATTCACCTTTGCTTGTTCGTGCCCACTCAGAGAGCTGTAAATGTCACTTACCAAGCGTAATAAGCTGCGTATATACGTTCATTTGTTCTTGAAATTGTAATTGTGAGCTTCGATGTTACTAAGGTTTATTGGAACGTATCTGCTATTGACAGATCAATAATGTCATTGAAATACTAATGATCTAAATTGCTCTCATTCTTAGGCATTAAGCTTCATATAGATATACATATTCATATATAAACAAGTAAGGGTGTTTTAGTTAGGCGAGCCTGACAATAAAATAGCCGACACAGATACACACGTTTAAAAAATTTTTCAACCGCGCCCAAAACACAGGACCATTAAGAAAACAACTTTTGTTCAATTTCTTTATGAAAACCGCCCCTTTGCCACGCCCACTTGTGCAAATCTTTTCAATTCTAATCGGAGGCTTAAACATACGCTCATATTCTAAATTGTCATTGAAATTCCTTTCGAAAAAGTCAGATTTTGAGCCATTTTGGGTTTTTTTTGACAGACCCTAGTACTGGAGGTACCCTTAAAAATGGTCCGATCGGGTCTTGTTCTTACTCATGTCCCGTGAGCACGCCTACCAGAATTTCGTTAAGATAGCTCAAATCCTTCGATATGAAAACTGTATACAAACAGACGGACAGACAGACATACAGACAGGCATGGCTAAATCGAATCTCATGGTGACGCTGATCTTTTCTATATACATTTTGGTCTATCTGGACTGGTTCTGGGTGTAACACACAACCACACAAACGCAACATACCCTCGACACAGAGTGTGTCGGGTATAATGAAACAAATAGATAGGGAAAGAAATTATCTCAAGGCTGAAGTTATTGTCACGTAAAATATTTGCTTGTTATTTTGTTCCCAAAAGGACACAATAGGTACGTGATTTCAATTTGTAAATAGAGAAGAATCAAATGGTGTGACTAGCAACGTCTATATGCCGGATGCGACAAATGAATTTCTCAAATGTCAATTTGTTATTATAAGCTGTCGTTTCTCGATGCCTCGATGCATAAAAAAATTCCGTATTTGATAGAAACCCAATGCCATTGAAAATTCTAGACATAAACATAGTACGTAATTCCTCAATAATTTGACTAGAACTTCAAAAATTTCAAAACTTTTCCATAAATAATAGTTAACATAAAGAAAAGAAAAAAAAAGGAGATCGAAAAGTATCATCAAAAGTACGCCCTTTCAAAGTAATTGAAGACCCTCACACATTTTTACTGTGAAATGTGAAAGAAATGTGATAAGAAAATTGAGTTAATTAAAGAGTATTCTATTTTAAAGGAAAAGTGAAAAGCTCACAGAATCCAATGCTCGTCATATTGCCACAGTCAATGGGGCAGCTCATTTAGTGCACCTGACACAGAAAATGTGTCACTAACATTGTCGATGTTGATGTCCTGCCTCCTCTATCGTTGCACTCTTTCACACCTGTCCAGTTTTTTTCAGGTGGCTCGTGCTATATAATAAAAAAGTTGAACTCACTTTGACACAAATTTCTTGCTGAAGCCTATGGAACTTATTTCATGCCTTTTCTTCCTCTAACATAGCTGCGAGCGCATCAATTTTTTCTTCTTCTTTCTATTTTAAGAGGTCAAAAACAAAGCACAAAAAAAAACATCAAATGAATGAACGTAAGCTGCAATCGACACAGAATAAAATCTAAGAAGCTCACTCGCACCGTAAATGAATTCCCAACGCTGCGAAGTATGCTTCATTTTTTTTCGTTTTTGTTGTCTGCTTTCAGAGATGAACGAAATTAATCGAGGGCACTTGAGTGCAAGAGCAAACAACATCGTACGTTGCATTATTATTATTATTTTTTCTTTTCCAGTTTCCATTCACATGCACTTATATGTGTGCACGTATGTGTGTGTGTGTGTGTTTACGTTATATAAAACATCTTCTATGTACCTATACTCGGTTTTGTTGCTCTGCATGAATTTGTCATGAAAATCTGAAGACACAAAAACCAACAAAAAAAAAAAGAGAAAAAAAACGAGATAAAACCGTTGAACTGCAAACAAACGAGCTATGAGGGTAGGTCGTGAAACTGCGTCCGTGTGCATTTGCACGCATACAAATGCAATTTTCGATATTTTTCATGGCTTTTTGCTTGTATGAGTTCTTACGCTCGCTCTCTCTTCCTCTCCTATGCTCTTCGTACAAATTCTTTTTTTTTTCTCGACGAGATTATGAATGAGTGCGTTTTTCTCATTTGCTTTTGCACTCTTTTGAACAGTTCGAGATGAAGAAAGAAAAATATACATTAACATTACACACACACATACGCATATGAACATCGAATAACCGCAGTCATGCACATTCATACTGCTTATGCATACAAAAATATATATACATATATGCATGTACATTTTGGGTATTTGTTAACTGCTTTAAGTAAATTGTATTTGTGTTTGTTAGGGTTTAGCAACTGATTGTTGTTGCTGTTTGTCCCTTCGCTATTCATGTGTGTCAATGCATTTAGTGTTAATGGAAAGCTTTTAGGGTAGAAAACAGTGGCGTAACTTCACCTTGCGGGGCCCGGGAAATTTTTTTTCGAATTTTTTTATTTTAAATAAAAAATCGTATTAAATAGGTAAGAATTCATCTAGAATCTATATGTATGGAATCCCGTTCATAAATGGTCGAATTTGATTCGAATTATGTGGGGGAAAAAATTAGTGCGATATTTTAAAATATCCTTCCGTTTGACACAGTGCGTGGGGCCGCCTGGGTTAGGGGCCCGGGAGATTGCCACGCCTAAGACCCCCGATAGTTACGCCACTGGTAGAGAAAATGTCATTTCGAAATGCTCGTATTTGGCTGTAACAAAGGTGATCAGTAGCTACAAAATTTAAAAAAATTTAATTCAAGTAAGTATTATTTTCTCTTTTAATATATTAATCTGAAAGTGATAGAAAGCGCTCGGAAAAAATGCCGCACGGATCACGAAAAATGCGGTAAAACTAATGAAAAAAGGGTGTTATAGTCAGGCGAGCCTGACAATAACATATCCGACACACGTTTAAATAATTTTTAAGCCGCGCCCAATAACAGGACTATTAAGAAAGATTATTCTAAATATTTTTAAATGTATTAGGGCCCCATATATCGACTTTTGTTCAATTTCTTAATGAAAACTGCCCCTTTGCGACGTCAATTTTCCGAAATTTGTGAATTCTAATCGGAGACTTATATATATGCTCAAATTCTAAATGTCATTGAAATATTTAGGAAAAATCTGATTTTGGGACAGTTTTGGGATTTTTGTGACAAATCCTAGTACTGGAGGTACCCTTAAAAATGCTCCGATCGGGTCCATTTTCGAACATATTTTTACTCATGTCCCAGAGAGTACCCATACTAAATTTCGTCAAGATATCTCAATTCCTTCGATAAGAAAACTGTATACAAACAGATGGACAGACAGACAGGCATGGCTAAATCGAATCTCCTGGTGACGCTGATCATTTCTATTTATATTTTGTATGGTCCATCTCGACTGGTTCTGGGTGTTACACACAACCACACAAACGCAACATAGCCTCGACACAGAGTGTGTCGGTTCTAAAAAGGTCAGGAACAGAAAAAATATTGCAATTTAATTTTGTTCCTTTTTCGATCTTAATGTATACTCATTGCTTCGACCTCGAGTGCCATGAAAATAAATACTTTATTTTTGAAATCTACTTATTTACATCAAGCAATAATTTAATGCTTTTAAAAGATTTCTTGAAGGGATAGTAACTGAATGAATTAATTGTTATTAGTCTTTGTTTTTGTTGTATTGCTTCGTTGTTATTCTCTCTCCGGGAAGAGTGTGAGGAATATACCTCTGATAGAATAAAAAGTGCGAGAGCAAAATGTAAGCAGTCAAATGTTACAGTTTTGCACTCGCGATTATTTATTATATGAAATTTAACAAAAGTGATAAGTCTCATATTCTCTCCGGTACCCTTCTGCTTTATTTTATTCGCTTATATGATCTGGTATACTGCTCGTATACCTTCGCAAAAATTCAGCCGGAAACGCTTCCTAAACTTCCTCTGTTCGCTCCGAGAGTCCAGTCATTCCACTTGGTGGACTTGGGTAGGTGGAAATTTGTGATAAGAGGTGGCTCCAATAATTTTCTATCGGATTCATGTCCGAAGATTGACGTGGCTACATTAAAATACAAAAATTTTAGATATTAAACCAGTTTCCTACGATATAAGCGGTGTGTTTTGAGTTCATGATTTGGTGAAAAATCACAATTTCAGCAGCAAGGTCCATGTTTCTGACAACATCGGGAATATTTTGTTGCAGAATTGATAGGTACTGCCCCTTACGCATTGTTCTACCAATGGGTACCAATCAACCGACACCATTGTTCGTAATACGCCCTCAAACCATAATCGAAGCACGAATTTATTTGGGAAACAGAAAATATTCTGAATTCGCACCCAAAAGTATGCATTGAAATATTCCGAATATTTCCGATAGTGACAAATCTATTCATTCATTTAGATTTGCCCATTTAATTTAATCTTGAAAAAAGGTTTTGAAAGATGCGCGGATACTTTAATACTTTAACTAATTCCGTTTATGAAGTTAAATGATTTTAATTGGTTCTTAATATTCTAAAGGTATGGTGCTGAACTTAAATATTTTCTGTTACCATCGTTATGAGCGAATTTGAAAAATCATCTTAAATACGAGTATTGAACTTTTTTCAAGCTCAGTTTACTTCTTTTGCTTTTTCTAGCCGAAATGCAGGCTAAGTATGTCACCCTTCATAGTGGCAGCCACACTAATATTTTTCTTTTTCTCAACAATTCGGAATTTCCAAAAAAAATATTAAATTGATGTGGAGAAGACTACTGGAATTTCTCAAAATTGTTTTAACGCTTTCCTCCTTAGCAAGAGTACTTAGCTAAAAAATAGTTATTTATGATGAATAATTTTTGTTCTGAACATGATATGGTTTGCCATCAGTGAAAAGACAGTTGATATAATTTAAAAAAGGTCCAGTTTTGCAAAGGTTCTGCTCTCTTTGTCAGTACTCAAATGAAAAAAAAGCCGCTGAATTTAGAAATGAGAGAACTTTTTAAGTCAATGAGTTAGAGTGTGATAAAAATTTCTTCATATTCCTCCTATTCTTATGTTAGACATCAGAAATCACCTTAGAAACAGTTGGTTTGGTTCAAAAATCCATTGGAGATCACATTTTCGATGACATACCCTGCAGAAAATTTAACTGAAGCAGAAATACTCTTCGAAGTACATCTGAACTGGTGCAGAAGTAGAGACAACGAGGCCAATTCAGTACGTTTGATATAGTACGTTAATAGAAAGGAGCGTGGCCCGGACTGTCGTAGCTCAGTGAGCAGCGCGTTCACCTCACGATCCGAAGAGTTCGGGTTTAATTCCCCGCCCAGGCGAACGTCGATTTTCTTTTTGCTTTGAATAAGTAATTCAAATTGGAATGAAAAGCAAATAAAGCAAAAAGAAAGGTTTCAAACTAATAGGAATTTTCGGAAAACTTCCTGCGCGAAGTGCTGAAACACCATTGGCCAACGGTTGTTTTTCATTCATCAAATTTTTTGCTTTTTTCAAATTTTACCATTCTTCTACAATTTTGGTCTGCTGTGAAATTAAAATCGAGCCTACGGATTGCTAACCGCACACACTATCCAATAGGCTACGGAGCCATATGCTTCACGCGCAGCAAATATATTAGATTGATGTTTGAGCAAAATTGAACTTTAGACGCCTCTTTGACCATGCCACTGGTTGGGATCTACTGTCCGTGACTCCCCTTGTGTACTAGTTCTCCTTCCAATACTCGAGGATTACTCGCAAGGGTATCAATTTACCCCAATTTCCCAACAGGGTAGATAGAGCACTGATTTTTTATCTAAAGCTAACAAACTCCCCCAAATGCACACACACACACACACACCGCTCCTTAGTTTGTGATCGAAATGATTGTTTACTATTCAACGTAATTAGTTTTCAAATAAAGCGGTCCAACAAATGCCACTTTATGGTCACAAATCTAATCAACACCAAATTACAAAAGCTCGTGCGTATCCCAATGCGACTTAAAGTGCTTTCTCCAATCTGTTTATCAACGTGAGCACTTAAAAACCGATTCAAGAAATAAAACCTTCTATTGTATTAGTCGAAATAGAGCCGGCACACATTAGCCGACAAATGCCCCCGTTGCTATGTGGTATCGAAATATGTGTGTGTGTGTGTGCGTGCGTGTGTGTTTACATATGTGTGCCTGCCTATCGCAATCTCTGCCGACCGGTATCATTTGTGCGCTATCAATTGACAATGTCAATGGGGAAAGCAGCGGGCAACGCACGGACTTAACTATACGATGAGAACATTTGTGGCATGATGGAGCCTATAATGTTTTACTTACTTACATATCAAATTGAATAGACCGGAGCCGTGATTTATAATTATGGGCGGCAAATTCTCCAACAGCAACCGAGTCCATAATGCATGTACGCTTATATCTATATATATATGTGTGTGTGTGTGTGTGTGCGTATAGTTTCATTCTTGGCAAGGGGCTCACAAACACACCCACACATGTACCGCAATGGCAAACAGGTCCTGAGGAACGAAATGTTTTATCTATGTTTGTATGCATGTATATGCGAAAATATAGAAACACATACATACATATATTGCTATTCACGTGCATGAGTAAAGCTCTTACCTTTGAACTTTAATCGCATTATTCGAATTATGAAAAAGTCAGCCAAAAGCATTTAACTGCCGTGTGAATAGCTGAGATTCGTTGGTCTATGGGGCTTTACATTGAATAAAGCTCTTTGCAGTGGAATGCAAAAAAAAGAGGAAAAATTAAAAAAAAAATTTTTTTTTTTCACATGTACGGAAAAATTCTATTGAGCCATTACGAAAAGTATCCGGTGTTTTGTGCCTGTCTGTTGGCCACAAATGCCTAGGATGCTGTTTCGTTTATTTTCTGGGTGACTGACTGACTGAATGCTTGCGGGCTTCCATCCTTCAGATTGTGTTTTCCAGCTAAGCTTATGTATCCCTCTACAAATTTCATTGAAACCCTCCTCATGTAGGGACCGTTGAAAAAAAAAAAGAATTCGTTTTCCTTTTTTTTTTAAATTGTTTTTTCTCGACAAATTCAATGACGAAAATTTTCCCCTCCGGAAGCTCCTTATTAACCGCAATCCAAACCAGTTTGAATGTGTATACCAGCAGCGTTCATGCGATGAGCAGCGAATGTGAGCTTTTGCGAGAGCGCACATCGCTGTGTGCGCATGTTATCCGGTAAGCTATCCGGTATGCTATCCGTTTTGAAATTTTCCCTAAAGGAGTTTCATATTGACCAGCTATGCAGTTGTATGCGTTTTTTACTATCAAACTAATATATGTACACGTTTGCGTAAAATTTTCCGCTTCATATCGAGTTGTATGACCTTTTGTAGTCGCTAGTATTTGCACAATTATATACCTTACTATATACCTACATACCTTCGTACAGCGATTACCATTCAATTTTTTTGAAAGCGCATTATTTCATTTTTATTCCATTCGAATCAATGTGGATAGCTTTTGCATCAAAATTTTTATAAATATCTAAAGGGCTGTCACTTGTCAATTAGGTAAATTAAAATAAAAAAATAATAATAATAAAAAGAAAAATAAATAAAATGTTCTTTGCGTGTTGTGCTTTAGAGTTTTTACAGGCCTGTTGATAGTTAGTGTCAAAACGAACCATTAGTGGTGATTTTATTATGGTATGTAGGTCAATTTCTTCGTTGATTGATTTTTTGATTGCAATTTTCAATTTTCACAAAAGGCTCTCATTTCAAATGTCAAACTATTAGTTCTGGACTTCAATTTTCCATGGCTCGCTTTTCGTTTGAGGGGAGTGCAAACTTTTGATTTCCTTGGATGGATTTTGAGTAGTTTATTTAAAGGGAATTTTCACAAAATTTAATTTTTCTCAAAGAAAAATGGATCTGAAAATTCTTTAAATAAATTAACACGGACAATTGTACAATTTGAATCTTATTTCGATCTCAATTATTAAATATCTTAATCATTTCTTTTGCAGTCTTTTTAAATATTTGGGATCAAATTCTTGCATTTAGACAATGGAGTCTTCAGTTTAATAGATAAGCGGTTGAAATTGCTTCTTTGGATTCGTCTTCAGGGAATCACAAATCCATATATTTTATGAAGTGTTTTGTTTATCCCTTAAGTAGAGTCCAGTGTATTATCCTTTCATTTTCAAGTCACTCAAATAGCTTTTTTGTGTAAATCTTGACTGAAAATATAGCCATTTATGTGATTAAGGACTGTTACAGAATTTCTAAATTTAACTTTTAAAAAGGTGTTTCATTTTCTTAATTGTAGAAGAGCTTTCTAATTTCTTTTAAATGTTTTGCAAACGGAGCTCTGTAAGAAAATAATAGGCCTATTCACGAGACCGTGGTATCTTAACATAATTTTTTACACTTTTGCCACGATACCACGGTCTCGTGAATAGGTCTAATGTATTAATTTCTCATTGGATTTAAATTGAAACCTTAACTTGGAGACTAAAAGAAGAGCTATTTAAATATTAACCCATTATTAAGGCCCTATGCTACATATGGGAGTTAAAGAAATGAAGAAAGAATCCATTTTATTCAAGGGGTTATTCTGGTGTTATCGATGTTTTTAATTTCGTATTTCGATAGTAAAATATTTTGAGAATATTCTGTGAAAAATTCAGACTGAAACTCCCAGTATTAAAGAAGATGCAAGTCAGAATCGTCGACGCGCCCCAAGCGACTTGTTCTGCTCTTGAGACTTTAATCGCGTTTTCCTCGAAATTTAATTTTGTAATTCTGTTCTTCTGCTAATAGCTCTCATCTCAACTAGAATAGTTTTTTTTTCGAAAATGTTTTCTTATTTTTATTTTTTAAAGACTTTTTGCAAAAAATAACTTCCCGATTTCCGAACTTTGTTTTTCTAAAGTTTGCAATTTGTTATTTTTTCAAGAAATTTATTTCATTCTGGTAATTCTGGATAGCAAAAGACCACTGTATAATAACCAGGTCTCGGATTTTGTTGAATTTAATTAACTTAAAGCATACTTTATGGAGTAAAATATTTGTTCAACTCACATAAAGTTAAGATTCAAATCGATATTTAACTTCAACATGTTTTTTTTTTAAGTTAAAAAGGTTTTGAAATTCAACTTCGTTAAAGTTATTCGCAAAATGTTGGTTAGAAATATTTTTGCCCCATAAAGTATGCTTTAAATTTATAAATGGCAACAAAATCCGGCGCTATCACGTCTTCCAAGGGACCAACTTATTTTGTGTCTTCTTCAAACAAAAAATGAGATAAAAATTAATGTTTTAACATCAGAATAACCCCTTAAGTTTGTTGACCAATTGCTTAGTCTTTACCTCGCATGAATATATGATTTTGAAGAAAATCAATAAGCTATTCATATTTCTGCACATTCCTTATCAAAATAGAAAAAAAAATATAGCCAAATAAAATATAATCTTTTCCGCTCTAAGCGAAAGTGTATGAACTCCCAAAATTATTCAAAAATACCACCATTCTCCATAGCACTGCACGCGACCAACAGCTACAACTCGAACAGCAACCTGAAAGGCCAGTCCAACGCACACACCAACATCCAAACGCAAAAATTTCATATGAAAAGCTTTCGCTCCCGAGCTTTTTGTGGGAGTCTTGTTCCGTTTTCGTCACTGTAAAAGAAAATTTGAACTGAAAATTGTTTGAAAGCCCAAAACGGTATTGCCGCGTTCAGCGATTATCAGTTGAGAGTGTCGTTTCGACTTAGGTTGGTATCCCGAACGGTGCGGTGCGTATAGCCGTGTTCGAAGGAATCGCCGCGCTTTGTAGCTGCTTAAATAGTTAACTAGAATGCCTACAAGGCCTACAAGTGTTGCTTAAGCGTTCGCGTATAGGCCGAGGGACAGGATAATTGCTTCAATTCTCGCAAAATTCAAAATCATAATGAATTCCGCAACTGAGCAAGAAGTATAATCAAAAATCGAAAAACACACAAAACTAAAAACAAATTCAAGAGACAAATTAATGTGATTTTCCATTTATGGCCAATTTTCTGTGCAAACGAATCGAAAGGAAACGGAAAGGATAAAAAGCAACGTGGTGTATGACTCATTCGAAGTGTTTCTTTTCTGCTTTTTCATTCATGTGTGCTGCTGAATATTTTATATAAAATTTTTTTAGTGGGAGAGTAATTAAAAAATTATCCCTTTTGTTCAAAGCAGCTTCAAATACTGACTCAGCTTTTAAATTTTGCAAATCATTGTTGTGTCAGCTTTGAATGAAAGAATGTTTTTTTTTTTTACTTTCTTTTTTCTTTTGAAGTGTAGCAAAATGTGATTTCTTTAAGCTTCAAGCAAACGTGGCGAAAATGATTGTATCAATGTTATTCGAAGGATCCACTTGAGCTGCCAAAACTTATCATCATTTGTGCATTTCGAAAGGAAAGGTTAAAGCAACGCGGTAGTAATTTTGTTTTGTCCCTTTGCTCAAAGATTTCCTAAGCGGTCCCAACTCAATCGCTTTAATGCCTTCGAACAACCGAAATACACAAATGCAAACACAAATAAAATACTCAATATAAAAATCATCAGTACAAGTATCATTTGGTCGATCTCTCGCCCTCGTTGCTTTCACCTAGCATGCCCATGCCGAGACCCCAAAGCGCTATAGGCAAGGTGTACACAACCTCATCGACCCCCTTGGTGTATTGTGTTCTATACGTTGTATGGAGGCATGTGTTCTTTTGTGCAAGTATACGCGTCTCCTAGCTGTGTGTGTTTGTGTATGCGTGTATACTGATGACTTTGACTTCGTTTTCATTTTCGTTTCTACCATTTTCCCCGTTTTTCCCACTCTCCCCTTTTGCCCTTCGGCCATTAAGGTTTTACCCAAAGTATGGATCCATACTTTAGTATCTTCCACTTCAAATGTACGCGTCCACCTTGTGTTCCCAGTTTTCAACGCCATCATTTTTTTCGTCCTCGCATTTTTGTCTATGCCTGCTCCTGCTGCTGCTGCTACGCTTTGTTGAGATGTTTCATCTCTTCTCTTGTATACAAAAGTGGCAAAATGTAATTTTTGGCATTTTTGAGAAAATCAAGCACTGTCGTTCGTTGCCGTTTCTGATGTTCGCTTCTTGCTTCTTGTGCTCGATGCTATTCTGTTTCTGTTTCAGCTTCTGCTTCTGCTTCTCCTTCGTTTTCTTTTTCTTTTTCTGTTTCCTTACCATTAAGAAAGCAAACTCCCGTCATGCCAAAATTTCTTAGCATAGACACAGGCGTGGAGGGAATATGAAAGTTTTCTCATACACAGAGCCAAAAGACAACATTAAATACCCCATAAATCAGAATAAAGTTTAGAACATTTCTCTATAGATTTGATCCAAGCAGGGGTCCTTCTTCGTTTTAGCGGGAATTCCTTTTCAATAAAACTCATTAATAATGAGAAGGTGAGTCGTAGATGTGCCATTTGTCCAAAGACTTTGAAAAGTAATAAGTCGTTTTAATGGGTAAAAAACCAGCTTTAAATAAAAAATAAAAAAATAAAAAAACTGTTTTGATTGCAATCGATTTTTAAGATGCCGATGAAGAAAAAATGTAACGAATTTTTTTCTGATAATAATTTTTTTAGGGTTAAAGGCCACCAGAATCCTTTGCTTTTGATCTTTCTTAGTTTAGGTTAATGTGGCTGCCACCATGAAGGTTCACACAGTTAGGCCTCATGGGCCCTATGTGATATTCATCTTTCTTAAAATTTTGTATAAAAAGTTGTTCGAGAGACTCATTTTCTTAAATTTGAGGGGAAATATGTTAAAATCGGATGATACATTGTCCAAATCTGCTCAATAAGGCAGCAATACCGCCTTTGAAAATTGTTAAGAAACATCAAATTAAGCAATTCAAAAAGTCTTCTGAATTCGCTTTTAAGTTTATCCCCAACAATAATACTCAGTTTATCTGGGGAAAAATTAAAAAGGAGTTTAGAAGACTTTGTGAATTGCCTAAGTACAAAAAAAAAAAAAAAACGTTCGAAATGATTTTTTAAAACATGATTTTCGTGTTTTAAATCCCAAAATCCATAAAAAAAATTAAGGTAATATTTTGAGCCGATTTCCTTTTCAATAAATTTTAGATGAAATTCAAGATGAAAATAAGAAGGTTTTCTAATAAATATTTCGTCAATTCTGCCCCTGGCACTTTCCTTTGTCACCATGTTACTAATTTATAAGTAAATATCCTTATTTTAAGGTGACATTTTTCGCTCTGTGTAGGCGAAACACCATGAGATCCAAAAGAAAAGTTTTTTTTAAAGCATTATCTTCTGTCGGCTCTTTGGTGTCTGATTGTCTGTGTGTGTGTCTATAAGTGGGAGTGTGCGTTTAATGTCAAACTTTTTGATTGTGTATAGATATAAGGGTTGCTATTGAGCTGAGCGTTGTTGATTTTTATAAGATTTTTGTGTCTCAACGACCTTTTTTTTTTCATTTTTATGTAGAACAAAAAAAGTTATTTATAATTTTGACAGTTGCTAGAAAATTTAAAAAGTCATATTCAATAGTACTCTCGTGTGTTCTTGTATGTCGACAGGGGAATCTAACCGCCAAACCTTCTCCTACATGCTATCAGATTACTTTGCTTCCTAACTCAATTGCACAGCTTGGGCTTGTCGGTATTTAGGAAGTGAATCAGATGTTTCAAAGGCTCATGGGTTAGAGGTTGAATTTTTGCATTTATTTTTATGGCTGTTGCTTATTTTTGATAATGTTTTTCTATTGGATTTTATTTATCTATTTATTTGGATTTCTATATTATGATGTATCCTTTACAAACGAAAGCCACAACCGCAATACTGTTTGATTGAAATGTTGGTTCAATTGAAAAGAAAGGATTTTCTGCATGTTTGAACACATTTTTTGATTATGGTAATTGAAATGGCTTAAATTTCTATGTGTGTGTTGGATTTCTATCGGTCAGTATAATTAATTTGATTAGTTTAATGAATAAATGAAAAGAAAAAAGACTAAAAAAAACCGCCCAAACACTACGCTGTTGACCAGAAATCATAAACTGTGAGATTAGGATAAGCCAAGCTGACGATACAGCAATTATTTATTGCTTCAATTCTTCTAATAATTTGAAAAAGTAAGAGAAATTATATTGTGTGTAGTTGGTTCTTAATATTTATTTATTTATTTATTTATTTAGTCAATGAAACTGAGTTTCGTACAGACTACTTAGATCTAAATTTCTTAAAGCAAAAAATACAATCTCGACTTTAAAATTACTTTTGGTAAACACAAGTCAAAAAATGTATTGGAGGATAAATTGTTGCAGAACGCTAAAGACCTATAAACAGGCGCATAACAAGCATAATTGGTACGCCTTAGGCCGAGATAAAATATATTAGAAAACCTCAAATGTCTAGCAGGCGCATTAAAATTAATAAGTTCAAGTAAAGTATATATTAAGTATATTGTTTAATGAAAATGGTCCTTGAGGACGTCACGATAAATGGCGAAAGGCGTGGGAGAAAACGCAAATTAGAATGTTTTAAATCATCGGAAATATATACTGGCCAGTAAACTTCATTAGAATTGGAAGCTCGAAAAAACAAAATAAAAATAAAATGCAGTAAAATTCTACCCAGCAAGCATTTGGATTCGTAAATGAGTCATTTAAGGATCTTTATTCGGAGTTTGAGACCTCATAACGCACTTGAGAGTCCAAAATGAATGTACTTCCCTTCCTGCGAAGGTCGTCCTATATGAGTCCGAAATCATATTCTACCATATTAGAGTCATATACTTATGAGACTTTCCGAAATCCCATATATATGAGTTTAAAAAGACTCAACAATTTTGAGTGATATTTATAATCGTATGCTTTAAAAAATATTACAGTGTCGTCTTTCCTTGCGGACACACATCTTAAGTGGACACTCATCTTGAGCGTCCTTGTCATTTTAAACGGAAATTTTTTGGGAATGCTCTCGTGTTCCTGCTTCTCACATAATTTCCTCTTAAGCGAACATATTTTTTGATGGAATACTTTTTTTTATCAATGTTCATTTGTCGTCCCTGTGTGGGGTTTGAACCTCGGAAATCTCGATTTCTAGTCATGTTCTCACCCGTCGACACCGTGTGTGCTAAATCGGAATGCTTGAACTCATTTCAGACTCATAAATATGCGCACTCCGAATATGTTTACTGGGTATTTAATATTAAATTCTTGTTTGGCGTTTTTTTTTTCTTCTTCCAATCAAATTTTAATTAAATTATAGAATTTTTTCAACAAAACACAATTTCCTCTCTTACTTAACTTAACGGTCGTGGTTGGATTCTGTTCTAACTGGCTTAATTTTCATTTGTTACATTTGAGTCGTGAATTTTTAACATGGGATAAGTGAGTATCTGGCAGCAAAAAAAAGAAACGAAAATGCTTGGGAAAATTCAGTGCAGCACACGCGCACATACATTCACACATATGTATGTATGTTCGCGCTTAGCCACGGTATCGCGAGAAAGAACACAAAATCGGTTGAATAAATTTTCAAGCATGATTTCTTTACTTGTTTTACTTCACGCCTTCAATGGCAGTGGCACAACGAGAGTAAATGGCGTGCGAAAATAAGAGAAACCAACAGCAACCAAAAAATCAAGAAAGGAGAATGAAAAAACAAAACTGAAATTTTTATGAACATAAAGTGTAAGATTAGATTTAATGCAATATAAAAAGTTTTCAAAAGTTCTCGCTTCGTAGAGTGTGTTAAATTTTCAAAAAGGAAGTCTTTTAAAAAGTCCTTAAAGCTTGAACAAAGTGAGACAAAAAGTTTTTGCGGTGTCTTTCGGGCTTACAACTTTCCGAGAAAAAACAAAAAACAAAATTCCAAATAATCTCAAAAGGCACACGTAAAATTTCTTAACACAGTGTTCTTTACAGATGGGGACTTAAGCGAAAAAAAATTCGTAAATTTTCAATCTAACTAGAATGCAAAAATAATGTAAGCTGCTCAAACGGAACAAAGAGTTCTCGTTCCCAAATATCCCATTAATGTGTGAAATGGACACGAAATAATTGAAAAAAAAATCTGCTTGTTTAAGCCCCAAAAAACCCGAGCATTTTTTCACGTAAATCAAGGAATCAAATAACAAAAAAAAAAGTAAAAAAAATAGCAAAAAATAAAATTAAAATGGAGTATGGTCTAAATAGATTAACAATTCATGCTGGCAACAATACCATATCCTTCCGTTAACTTAACGAAGCCCACCTTAGGCCACGACCACGACGACGACGATTCTTTTCTCCATGCTGTGAACAGTTAAGAGCACAGCGAGTGAAAAGCCTTCAAGTCGACAGGACGACCGTCAAAGTTACTTTGCTCCGTCGATGTCTATTTACATATTCGGCTTTGCATTTTTTTTCTCTTCTCTTCAAACAAAACAACAAATACGTAAAGTGTTTCGTTAAGCGTTTTCTAAGAAGCGTGCTCCGCCGTACAGTTTTACCGTTTTGTCCTGCTACCTTGTGGCTAAATAGTTATTTTAATTTCCGTAACGTCTTCGGCTCTTGCTCAACTTTGGATTCGGAACGCAAAACTCAACGAAAAGAATTAACTTGAAATTAATGTGCGACACTGCTACGACAGGGTGTTTTCCAACAAGAAGCAGCGCCCGAAAGGTGAGTGGGGTGGAACCAAATGGAACCAAATAAATCTAAGGCACGAAATTAATCAAAAATAAAACGTGACTGAACGAATATACATAGATAGATAGGCTCTAGGAAATATGTTTGGGCCTTGTTTTTTTGTGTTTTTTATTTTGTTTTTTTTTTTTTTTGTCTTCAACATTTATAATGTAAGTTCTCGAATAAAGATTGGAAAAAGTTCTGCTTCGGCTAATTAATTTAATTAATTATAACATATTTCGACTGAGAGAATATCGATCATATTCATATATGCAGATTGTATATGTATAAAAGCCTGCTGTAGAAGCTCTGACTTCTAACCGCATGTTATTTATAATTAAAAACTTTTTGGATTTGGAATTTCTGCCCCCGTTTTTCAAAATGACTCATAAACGTGAACTAAGAACATTCCTTTCTTCACATGGCTCCGACTATTTAGGTAGAAAATTCTTGAATGCCTCATTAAATGTTTAGTATAAGTATGTGAATGATTTTAACGGATTTAATTAGCAGTTCTTGCTATACTTAAGAATTTCTCTTTATGTGCGATTAAAATGTGCCACTCTTGTGGCTAATGGAATGAATTATTCTGAAGCGATTTGAGGTAGTTTTTGAGTTTCCCCCTAGGGATAATTAACAATATTGATTACACAGGCCTGCATCAAAACTACCCTTTTAAATTTCAGTGGTGGTTCTATAAGATTTTTGTATGCTGAAAAATTGAAAAATTTCAAAAAAATCGCGTAAGAATTTCTTACGACCATTGCTTTTTTGAAACTCATTTTTCTCATATATGGATTACAATATTTAAAAATTTTTAAATCTTTTATTGATCTTAAAACATCATTCTTTAATATGACATCAAAAATATTTTCAAAATCGTTGAATGAATGGTTTTGGAAAGGAGACTGTTAATGGGTGATCGACGTTCATTCAAAGTCCAAAAAAAAATGAAAATCTTTCAAAAAAAAATACAAAATTTTCGACTTTGAGCATCATTTTACACCATTCATTTAACGATTTGTTAGTTATTTTTGATGCCATATTAAAGGATGATGTTTTAGGAATACAAAAGTTTTAAAAAGTTTTGAAATATTTGAAGCCATATTTGAGAAAAATTACTTTAAAAAAATCAATGGTCGTAAGAAATTCTTACGCGATTTTCTCGAAATTCTGACGTGATGGAATTAAAAAAAAAAAAATTTCAATTTTTCAGCACACAAAAATCTAATAGAATCACCACTTCAATTAAAAAAAGGGAAAAATCAAATTTGAACTTTACAGGCCGTGTTATTCATTGGGATTATAAATTATAATTTTGTGTAGAGCGATCACTCCGACTCCAAATAAGGAGTCACACATGACTCTTTTACGACTCAGAATGTTTGCTGTGGAGATGCTTAAATACTGTTATATCCCGGACTTAAACATAAGTTGAAGGAGTTCTGCTGACTCTTAGCAATAGAAATGCGTAGACGGTTTTGTCTCAAAAAGGGCTAAATCAAGATTTCTACCATTCAGTCATGTATTCTTGGATATATCGATCCGTCTAGATTTGTCAAAACAATGAACTCGAATATATCTTTTAACTTTACTTTGCTTTAGTTAGAAAAACCTCAAAAGAATTAAGAAATTGTGAGTCCATCAAAAAAGAACTCAAGAAGTAGAGCGAACCAAATAATTTCTCCGTACACACCGACCATGTGTGCCGAACATGTTTATTCACATTTTTCATTGAATTCCATATGCGTTCGTTTTAGCATAGCTTCAGACAACATATGACAAAGTATGGCAATAAATCTGGGAATTAATTGCAAAAATGCAAAAGGGGTCTATGTTTTTTTTATTTTAAAAATGCGCTAAATCACTGGGACGGACTTCAATTTTACATATGAATAGAGTTTGTAGAATCGTGTCCTAGTCTAGAGAAAACAATAATGTAGGAGAAACCGATAAAAAAAAATGAAATAATGAAAGCAATTCACATTGTTTTGAATAAAGCGTAACTTACTTAAAGACACATAATTAATCTATTCTTTTGAAATATTGCAATGAAATTGGAGTGAATGTAGCAGTGATTAAACAAATGTAATCAAAATAATTGATTCAAAATTGATTTCTCTTAAAGATGTTAAAGTTGTCTAGAATTGAATTTTTTAAATTAAATTTCGTTGCATTGAATTGTAAATTTCCCTTCGTATGAACAAAAACTATTAATTAAATATAAATACAAACTTCAAAGCATAAATGAAAAGTCTTTTGGACGTCTAGGGGCATATGTTTCGAGAAAAAAAAAAATTATTTTTCTATATCAATCACAAGTGTACCTTAGAAGTATGCAACGTTTCTTAATTTTTGTGGTTTTTAATTAAGTAGCAAATGGCTGAGCATAATGAAACTAAACGTAATTAAAGTAAAATTTTATTTTCGTTCATTTTCGTAGATTAGTATCACTTCTGGAAGACGGCTTCCGTGCCGTAGTTGGTTGAGATGCCAACTTACGATGCGAGAGGTTCTGCTTTTTAACCAAAGAGTATATCATTATAAAAGAACTTGCAATTCGCTCAATTTTCGATGTTCGTCCATTGCACAACTCTTTGGTTCAACTCCCAGTTCGCTCGTGGTTATTTTGGTCTTTTGTTATACCCGACACACTCTGTGTCGAGGGTATATTGCGTTTGTGTGGTTGTGTGTAACACCCAGAACCAGTCGAGATGGACCATACAAAATATATATAGAAGTGATCAGCGTCAGCAGGAGATTCGATTTAGACATGTCCGTTTGTCCGTCTGTTTGTCTGTATACAGTTATCTTATCGAAGAAGTTGAGCTATCTTGACAAAATTTGGTATGCGTGCTCACGGCGACATGAGTAAGAACAAGTTCGAGAATGGACCCGATCGGACCATTTTTAGGGGTACCTCCAGTACTAGGGTCTGTTACGAAAATCACAAAAGCTGCGCTAAAATCGAAGTATTTCAACATATTTTGATGAAATTTGATATTTGAACATGTTTCAAGGCAAGTAAGACGATTTCCAAAAATTGTAAAAGTGGGCGTGGCAGAAGGGCATTTTTCGAAAATTTTTCCCTACACCCGAAATTCAAATGGGACTTGAACGAAAGTTGGCACTTATGCTTCTTTTGTAGCCATAAACATCCTCCCAAAAAATTTTCCTATATCGGTCCATTATTAATGGTACCCCCAGTACTAGGGTCTGTCACAAAAATCTCAAAACTGCCTCAAAATCGGACTTTTCCAAATATTTCAATGAAACTTAGGATTTGAGCGAATATCTAAGCCTCCGATTAGAATTCCAAAAAAATGTAAAAGTGGGCGTGGCAAAGGGGCAGTTTTCATAAAGAAGTTTAACAAAAGTCGGTGTATTGGGCCTTAAACACCTCTTGATATAAAAATCATTTGAACACGTGTGTCTGTGTCGGGTATTCTATTGTCAGGCTCGCCTGACTATAACATCCTTACTTGTTTTTTTTTTGTTCGTCTTTGTTTTCCAAATTTTTGTATTATATATATCTGTGACATCCTCGTAAACCTTCAAAAAGTTTAAATAAACTAAGTTGAAGACTAAAAAAAAAAATTTTTTTTTGTTCTGTTTTTTCAATTTCAATTTATGGTCACCGTACCTATAGCGCTATGCTCTTTAAGTTTAAATATTTTGCTTAAACCCAATGCGTGAAATCTCAGACCTAAATGTCCCTGCAAATAAATAATTTCTTTATAGAACAATTGAAAATAAAAATAAGAGCAACATTTTTCAGAAATGCTTTTGCTTGAGGCATGCAATAGTGACCAATTCTTGCACCACACTGCGTATGAGTAATGTAAGTCAAATGAATGTTGAAAATAATACTCATACGTCGTGGTTCTGTTAAAATGCCTCTCCATATTTTAAATTGTATTATAAAAAACCAGGGACCGCAACAATTATAAGATTTATTATAAAAATTATAATTTAATATTTATTTTCAAACTCTTTGAAGGAAATTAAAAAATGCAAAATATTTTATTTCATAATTTTTTTCACACATGTTACATATTACAAAATAAAAAGACTTTTTTTTTGATAATCTCTTAAATAAAAATTTGCAAAATATCTCTTAAATCGTTATCGTATTGTTATTTTATAAATCGATAGAATAAAGTACTAGCTATATTTTCACGTGTATTATTAAAAGTCAAGTTAAAAAATTTAAATTGTAAAAACAAATCATTATTTTACGACATAACTTAATTTTGAAATCCATCTAGTATATATTTAAAACAGAAAATACATTTTCGATATAAACAAATGAAAAAATGATTTCGTTTGTTTGTTTGAAAAATGATAATTAAAGGTAACTGAGGCTTTTTATCACCGTCGTTACCTTTTGGCTTGAAAACCGCAAAAAGATGTAAAAATACTTGCTCGAAAATCACTACAAAAACAAAGCACAAATCCAATTTTTTCAACACATAAACCTAATTAATTTTAAGTGCAGAATTTTATTGAATTTTTACTCTAAGCTGTCTGACTATTTATATAATTTCCACGAATTACGGCGATTTCACTTGAAAATTTAAACGTCCATGGTATTTTTCAGTCGAATTACTCACGCCAAGCAAATGCCAGAGGGCGAATAGAATTCTTGGAACTTAAGCATTCTTTATGGATTATTTTTTAAGTATGGATTTTCCTTTTAGTCGTGCATTTCTCAAAAGCATTGTTGGCAATATTACCACGTTGCAATATGGACGGTCGTTGCCGTTAGTAAGCAGTTGTGTTTGACGGAAAAAGTATTTTCTTTTCTTCTTTTTATTAAATTTACTCTAATATCGCAAAACTTTTGCGCTGGAATTTGCAGGGCCAGCGACAATTTCCATCGTTGGAATTTGAGAACGATTCAATGAAAGAAATTCTAGTGGAAAACTCGCCAAGCATTTATATAAACTGACATTCACATTAAGTTACATCTCAATGCCACTCAAAGTCATATTCTCGCAATGTTTGCAGTAATTTGAAAGTGGTTTGCTTTTATTTGTTCGTCCTCAGTGATAAATCCCAAATTCCTATTCGCCGATATTCAGTTCAATATTATGATAAATGCAATGAGTTTTAATCAAGCATCCCCAAAGCTTTTTTATTTGCTTAATTACTTAGGAAAACTTTAGAAAAAATACAGTGAAATGAACCTAATATCAAAATCATGTGAAAATTCAATTTCCATCAAATTGTACGGAATCATCCTGTGTTTCATCGGACTCTTTGGGTTAATGACTTATGTTGGTCTGCGTTTAAAGCGAACATAAAATATGAGTGCTCTTCCATACAAAACATGCTCGTCATTGAGAGGTGCGAGCGAGTTGCATATATAAAAAAACCACATATATACATATATATCATGCGTTTAGGCTGGATACGCGCATATGCCAGTATATCAATGTGTGTAAATATATATCAAAAAACTCATCTAACGACATATTATCCGACACTTCATATCACTTCGACACTCTCTCTCGCTCTCTCTCAACACCCTACGCGCACTTATGCAAATTGACATGCTGCCAACAGAGAGACATTGTTTAATTTGTTGTTATTATGCGGGTTGCTTGAGCCTTATACATCATTATTACCATTCGAATATGTCTCGAGCTTATGGCTTCTAGACCATTTGACTTTTCTTCCACATGGATTACTTAATTGCATGTTGCGTTTGTCAGTCAATCCTTAGAATAGATTGAGGTAGATAGAGAGGCAATCTGTGCGTATATCATTGGAAAGTGCTTAAAATTTTCCCCCATCTGAGATGTATGCTGACATCAGCAATGGCCGTGTCATTGACATTAATTGTCCCATTATGTCTACTTATCACAATGGAGCTGCTTAAGTTTACTGTATTGATAAGTTTGCTCAAGTCTTATGGCTCATAATGGTTTCTCTTGAGTTTGTGGCTTCAGTTGGAGAGGTGTGCTATTGTTTTTCATTGTGAATTTTCAAGAATGATTTGTAGAGAGATCAGCCTTACTTTAATCAAGGCAAAATTTTTTTGTAATCTAGAATTTCGAGATTTTTTGAAATCTAAAAATTTCAATCATTTTGATTAATAATTCTTTAAAATAAATAAAAATAATTGAGCCTGTAAAAATTTCGTTCGCAATTTTATTATTCACACACTTAAAAGGCATTTAATTTTCGATTCGGAAAAGAAAGCTCGAGAGACTCACAAAATATGGAGCGCAAACTTAATAATTCCGATCTGGGCTTTTTTGTAGTGTCTCTGATGGTGATGGTTTTTCAGAGCGCAACGTTCATATTGAATATGTAAATAACAAATCATTGCCATTTTTTTTTTTGTCGATTTCGTTTTTAAACTCTGTACCCAAATATTGTGCATGAAGAGGAAAAACATTTTATTTTGTTCCTGGAATGAAAGTCTTTCTGCCATTTTGTCTTGAAACTTATGAACATTAGGGTGCTCCCTAAGATGCCGAAATTTCGAAAAATTGTCGGGCTACAAAGCAAATGAAAAGATGGAAAACGTAGGTATTCTTAAGGATTTTTACTAACTAATAAAAAGAAAATTATTCCGTTAGAGCTCGCCAATCGCGAGTGAGCGAAAAAATTATGGTTTTTGTATTTAAAAATGTTATAACAAAATAAATGAAGTAGTCGTTTTGATTGCGTATACATGATATACGAACTTATAACATTGCTCATACGTCGGGTAAATTGCACATTTACCGCAGCATGTCAATACTGAGAGCATCCAAATGCACTAGCAATTTTTTGAAAATCTCACTGTTGTTCCATCCAATTAGAATTAAACTTTTTTTTTAAATGACAGCAAATACTTAGAGGTATTTAAAAAAAAAAATTGGATTGGCGTCAAACTGGGAATTCACTGAAAAAAAAATTAAAATTTTATTTTTAGTTTTGTGAAAAAATTTTCTCAGTGTAAAAATAAAAAAAAAATGTTTAGATTCCGTTTTATATAAGCAATTAGCCAACGTTTGTTTAAGCTTTCTATCTTAATTAGTCTTTGAGATATAAAATTAAAAAAAAGGGTTACTAAAAAAGGATTTTCAAGGATATCTCAAGGTTTCTTCGAAATACTACACTAAAAAGTCGTCCCTACAGTGTTTTTAGGTCTATAGAAAAATTAACAGAACTTCAAAATCCCTTTCAGGGTGCCGCATGCCTTTGCTTAACCGGCAATACCCTTTAAGAGCACCCTAATGTATATTCTGTTGATATTGAAGCACTCTGTCCGAAACGAGCGATGATTCTCAGGAGTAATGAAAGCGATTCCCGAAAACGAATGATGATATTTATGCAGTTTCGCAATTGTTTTAATATATTTTTCATCAAGTAAATCGAATTCATCAGGAAGTGGAAAACTTCAATATTTCGTTTATGAAAATCGATTGTATTCTGAGTAAAGATCTAGTGGAAGTGCTGTCAACAGGACTTTTTTCGATATTAAATAATATCGACTTTTTCTCTCCATGTTTTAGTGCTCAACTCTGTAATTTCTTCTTCTCTAACAACGCGGTTCGCACATCATAGGACAATTCGAACTCAGATCAGTCATTTCTGTAATTGATAAATTAAGATGAAAATTGTATTGAAGCACCTTTGCATTAGGGCTTAGCTGTCTGTGTCTCTGGTATTCCTTTTTGATTATATAAGGTAATAAAATTAAAGAGTTTTTTATTTTTTCCACAAAATTTAAAGCCTTGAAGTTCGAAACGCTTTTTGCCATTCAAAGTAATCCTTGAAATCGCAAGCCAATAAGTTGGACTCCTTGAACGGCTTTGTTATTGTAACGCAAAACAATGATTAGCCCAATTATGGACTTCGTAATCGCCTTCCGACAAATTGTAAATAAGTAATAAAACAATATTCCTACTTTGAGCGTTGAATGCCTAGCGAACAAACTCGAAACGGACGTCAGAATTTGTAAGCGATGGATGGAATGGCAGGGCTTTCATTGAAAAATAACTAATGATTCTGACGCAAATAGTCGTACATAATTATTGTTTCGTTCGATTTCCGTTCGGAAAATTGATTGTTTTTCTTTAGGTCGCTGTTTTGTTTTATTATTTATATTCTTCAAAGTCTGACGAAGGGGTGTTATTGTTTCGTTACAATTGGTCACGTAGATTTTTTTTTTTGCTTTGAATAATTACTCTAAGAGTTGGTCTCTTTTAGAAATTCTTTTTTTTTTACGAGAAACTTCCGTCAAACTTTGGTGCTGGTTGAGCTTATTTGAAATAATTTTTCGTTGATAGCCAATAGAAAGAAAAGAGAAAAAAAACAAACAAAATTATAGTTCATTGTGTTGGTCGTGGTCGGTAAAGATCCCTATCGGAATTTAGGAAATCAGATTGAAAAAAAATATATTTGACAATTAGTTGAAAAGCAATTAGTTGACATACCATACATAAACTTTAATATAATGTATTAAATCTGAATATATTCGATCTCTTCGTGGCGTAGCGCATAGCGATTGCGCTTAGCAATCCGAAGGCTGGAGTTCGAATCCTGTTGCAGACAGAAATAAGATGTGGAAAAATTGGGAATTGAAAGAGTCAGGTAAATTTTAAATACAAACTAAAGGAGAAAAGAAGCTGCCAACCATACCGTGAAGTTTGCCATCCTTTCTTCAAATACGTCATACACAAGCTCTTTGAAAAACTCCTTTAAGTTCCACTGAAACCTTTCTTTTTTATAATTTTGAATAAAAAGTTTGGTTGAAAGGATATTCCTCTAAGTTTTTTCATTATTATTTAAATGTTAGGTATATTATTACATACTTTACCACAAAAAAAAAAAAAAAAAAAAAAAAAAAAAAACCCTTGTCTGAACGGGGATTTGAACTCACAGACCTCGGATTGTTAGACAGACTGGAAAGAAACAACTTAGAAATCATTCAAAGAAAAATTAAAATAATATCAATTTAAAATAAACTGATTTTTAACTAATTTAAAAGATATCCAGATTCAGACAATTGACTTTGCCGTAGGACATCGCCATGCTAAAAAAGTTAGTTTTCTCCATGGGAAAAAGTCAGAGTTTAAATTAATTGTCACTTTAAATCAATCAGTTGTTCTATTAATTTAAAATTAGTTGAAATTCCTAAAGGGATTAAGCAGAATTTTAATTTATTTCTAAAGCTCTTCACACTTGCTGATAATCCAGAGCTACCCAGTTGCAAATTTTATGCTCTACGGATTGATCATTTGAACATTCCTTAGCGAGGTGATATCATAGACTTTTCCCATCACTTTTACACATCTACTTTGTTCGAGCATGGCCGTTTTGGGTAGGCCTACCCTATGCCTCTCATGAGCAGACAGAAAGTGAGGTGTTCAAAAAAGTTTTGGATTTGCGTTTTGGTTTTGCTTTTGCTTTTAAATAGTTCAATCCTGAAAATATGCTACTTTTTGATAAAAAAAACAAACGCTATTCTTTGAACACGTCACCTTTTCCCTGCTCAATGACTGCCACGAGAACTAATGCCTATTGACAGTGCTGGGGATAGTTCTAGTGATGCATCGCTTAGTAGAGGACTTCCTCTTATTTGAAACTGGGTATTAACCTTAAAGTAGGAGCACATTTGTCTCAAGAAGTATTCCAAACAAGTTTTGGATAAAAAGAAAATCAAAAAAGTGAAAATCTGTTATAACGATGTTGAAGGGACCAGAAAAATCCATCTTTATAACCGATCATTGCTATATCCGGTAACAGAAATTAAGAAGAATTAGAATAGCGAACCAAATTTAACAAAAATGTTCATCGCTATATCCGATAATCGTTATAAGCGGTATCGTTATAACCGCTTTTTACTCCCATTGCAAAATTTGAACTTGTTTTTGCTAGAACAGGATCTCGCAGCTGACTTCGTTTCCAGGGGCGCTGTTCTAAAAGTCCAATAAATTATGGTGTTCCTGGAATGAGTGTAATTGAGACATTTTTCTGAGGCTCTGAATTAGGTTAGATTCGGGTGGGTGCCCCTTTTAGGGAGACACACTTAGGACGCATATGGACCCATTGCGATACTATAGGTGCGAAAAAATATTAACCAAACTATACATATGTAAAATAGTATTTGACTCTCTAAATAAAACCAATTAACCGACCCATCATACATACAATTACCTTTTGTCATCGATCCAATTGTTTGCAAACATTGTATCGATGATGATTTTTCACCATTTCATTACAAAATTGTATCCCACCCGCTCATGCAAAATTTCAGGTTCTTTGAAATAATTGCAAGGTTGAATGTCTATTTCGACCGGACTATAAATTATGGCAGAAATTGAGATGGCTTTTACTCTGTCGTCTGGGTTTACTGACATTTCCGAAGCAATTTATTAGAAATTGATAATCCCTTTTTTTATAATTTCAATTCAATTTGCCTACGATAAAAACCATTTAAGGACATGCCTTAAAACATTTAATTGATATTAATTGAGTGAAGCTCGTGAGGCCAAATTAAATTTTATCATTCTCGCTTGGTGACAATGTCATGTGTTGATTTTCTTATTTTTTTTTTCAATTAGTATGGTAAAAGGTAATATAAGAAGTAATTTGGCAATGAAAAATAGTCAAGAATGAAAAACCTTCTTGTGCTTGAGCATGGACAGAGGCGCACTGTTTACGCCATACTCTTTCAGTTGTGCATGAAAATGACAGCTACCGTCTAAGGAACTTAGTCTTGACGATTAGTAACGTCGCAGGCGTTTGAAGGCATTTGTAGACTTTCGTAAAACTTCAGGAGGAGGGAAAGACTTCAATTCACAAAATGCTTTCTCCACTGCGAGACGATAAAACTAACGATAACGATTCAATGCCACAATGTCTAGTGCTGGCTATGATTCAAACCCGAAGAACCTTGTTGATAAAGTATAAGAACTGAAGCCAATGGAGAGAGTGTTAAGAACCTCAGAACAACAAAAAATAAAAATAAAAATAAAAAACCAAAAATGTGGGATGAGTCTTTGAAGTTGTTTTCATTGTAATGTGAGGTAAGAACTTTACAAAGCTTTCTTTGAGAAAGGCGAACAAAAACTTTAAGACGTGCGCGTTCCTCTTACGTAATTGGATTTTCACAAGTAATTCGCATTCGTGCTTATCTGCATAGATAAACGATAACGAGGTGACGATGACGTCCAACGACCACGTTCTGCGAACTAAGTCAATCTATACGGGTAAGCCTTTTGTAGGACTTTGTTATCTGGCGTTCCGTATAAATTATTTGATGAATCACTCTTAGGACAAGTTTTCGACTTTATTGTCTTTGTTCGAATGAATATTTACATTGTAACGCTCAAAGAGAGAAACTTAATTGAAGCTTTAAGGTTTTCCCAAGTCTTTTTGCACCTTAATTCTTAATCGATTCTCAAGTCATTTTAGTAAGTTTAAAAGTCAATAGAGCATTACTTGTTTATGCATAGAGTAAATAGGCATTCGAAATAAAGGTCAATCATAATGTTCTTACTTTCAAATAATATTTATTGGTAAGCTCTAAGGAGTTATTCGATTCAATAGTTCAAAATAATTATAGAATTTTTTTGTCTGACAAATTATGGGTAATTAGTGCATTAAGAATATGTACTATTTACTCTGAGAAACAAATCAGCTAATAATGTTGCTTTTCGTTTACAAAATCAAAAAAATTTCCTGACTGGCTGAGGATAGTAACATAGGTTAGGTTAGGTTAGTCTCCTCAGCTGGGAGTCGAAATCAGGGCATCTCGCTCCGTAAATTGACATCTCAGCCACCAACTACGAACAGAGGCCCCAAAGAATAGAAACGATTCAACTAAATATTTTGGACACGACTTTGACTTAAAAAAATTTTAGGCCATCATTGAAATTCTCTATTAACTCTAGAACTAAAGGCTCAGTGAATCCTGATTGAACGTAAAATCGAATTCTAAAATTAAATTCTTCCTCCCTTTAAAGTCAGATTAAATCGTAGCTCCTTTTCACATACAAATTATACAGAAGGAACAAACAAGATAAATTATGTAGTCAGGTAATGTTGCGTTAAGTCAAAATTAATTCTATTGGGCTTAAAGAACTTTCCACTCTTGATTGGAACTAACGAGCCGCACGTCTACTTGACAATTAATAAATAATAATTTAGATGGTTAAATATTTCAAAGAAAATGTCAGCAGAATAATGAAGTGAGATTTGTGACAACATAGTTACGTGTTTTTTTTTTTTTTTCTATTTTGGCTTCCATTTTTTACGAGAGTGGCTCACTGAACTTGACACGATGACAGACACATCGAGGACAATAACGCAGACAAAGTTCGACGATAACTTCATTCACTGCGACCACTGATGACGATTGAGGCATGGCAATCCCAATTTTGCTTCGCTTTACACTCGCATACATACAAACAAACGTGTACGGGGACTATTAAGTTTAGTTTATGTAAATACATACATAGTATATAAGAGATATGCTTTTTGGGTGGCATTTTCAATTCACGTGAGCTAACACGTTGGCCGTAGAGGCGTTGCTCTCGTGAAGCATGTGATTGAAAATTCACATAAATTGGTCGGACTGGCATGACCACGCCATGAGGCCAGTTCAGCCCAGCTCAACCCAGGCCAGGCCGCAAGTCTAGGCGTCGCTTGCTTTTTGTGTACATAAATTTTAGAGCGCGGTTGGGCAGCCGTGTCCGGAGTTTACATTTTAAAGCCCCAAGAGGTCGGATTGGCGTGTCTACTGTGTACACCGTACACGCTTCCTTGCTAATTCGATTTTAAGCATTCCACCGTCCCCACAACGGGAAGTTGTTAGTTTTTGGGTACTCCGTTTCAAGCATATTTAGTTTTTGGTTTTTTTTTTTAGTGCTACTACTCTACCCACCATGCATAATTTAAATTACTTTGCCAAACAATAAAAGCTTCATGAGTTTCCTTTTAATTCCTATTTTTCGGGGCACTTTTGGGGCTTTGTTTAGTTCGGTTTTGAATTTAAAGTCTCGTACAGAGAGTTCGTTTTTGCGTGTTTCCTCTTAAATGGCTTTCATTGGAAAAACAATTCAGCGTTACGCCCAAAAGTCACGCTATTGAGATTCTTTAAGGTCCCAAAGTGCTAGGGAAAAATTTAATTTTAGCTGAAATTAAATTGGAATGTTCTTTTTGAGGACAAAAGAGCTCTTTCAACCGGTCATACTCTGCGTGTGATGTCCGGAACTGCACTAGATTGACAATACAAAATGGGCATGGAAATGATCAGCGTCCCCAGGAGATTTCCTTTTGCCCATGCCCATCTGTCTTTTCGTGTATCTGTACACAGGTTTCTTCTTCAAGGAGATAACTCTTGATGAAATTCAGTATATAGATTGGCGGAAATTCAGGTCATTAATGTAATGTTGGTTACAAAAACTGGTATTGGAAACAGGGTGGTTTTTTAAAAATGCCTTTTACATCAACAATTCATAAGGGAATTGAACAGTAGTCTTTATAAGAGGTTAATTTTGTTCATAAAAGTGCCCCCAATAATTTGTCTGTTTCAACGTAATCTTCAGGACTCTTTTAGAGAAAATATTCAAACATTATCGCTCTTCATTTCGAGACATGTCCGTCTGTTTTGAAGCTGATTCTGAAGTTTCTGGTAAGCCAAAAACTTGAATATGGGTTTTCTAAAATGAAATAGTTTAGCCATCTTCCAATGCTGACGAAATACAAAATACTCAGAGAACCCAAAATAAAAGATTTATTTATTTTTTTAAATTTGCTTTCAGGAAAATGGAAGATCAGTTCCTGATGTTACCGCGAGCCCGGGACGTGCGCCCCCTGGGCCATTGCCAGCGAATCAAATGCAAACGATGGGCAATCAACAGCAACAGGCCCAACACCTGCAGCAACAGCAAGGACAGATGCAACAGAGACAGGGTGGCACTAAAGAGCCAGTTACTGTTGCAAGGAGACTTCCGCAAAGTTTCGGGAATCAGTTCGGAGATATTCCGACAGATAGAAGCTGTGGAAAACGATCATGATCCAAATACGGCAGCCGCCTTAGAGGTAAGAAACGCTATCAGCAAATCAGTCCTTAATCTTATTTTCCCATTCAATAATTTCTCCCCTTCATCTGTACACACAGGCGGTCGAGCGGCGTGGTGAAATGATCGTACGCATTTTAGAACCGCGTTGCATAGGGGGAAAACAAGCTGTTGACGCTGCTCATAAATTGATGGCCAAGGGTGATGCGCGGCACACAGTGCAGGTGAAAATTTTGGATAATCTTAGAAATTTATTTAGAGGTTCACCCCCTTAATCATTGGTTTTTTTTTTTTGGTACAGCTCGTCGAAATAGTCAAACGTCCTGGTCAGACTTTGGGTCTATACATACGTGAGGGAAATGGTGCAGATCGTACGGATGGTGTTTTTATATCTAGAATAGCATTGGAGTCAGCTGTGTACAATAGCGGTTGTTTAAGGGTGCGTGAGAAGATAATCATGTTAACATTGTCTTTGGACACCTTGAATCATTCACCTTATTCATTCAGGTCGGCGATGAGATATTAGCCGTTAATTTAGTGGATGTCACCCATATGTCACTGGATGATGTTGTTATAATCATGTCAATTCCCAGACGTCTTGTACTAGCAATACGTCAGCGGCGCGGTGCCCGTGGTACAAGTTCGCCCGGACCAGCAACGCTATCGCGTCCAGAACAAAAACCACCACCAGTTGTTGTCATCAAACGTGATCTCAGAGACGAAGACTTAGATGAGCCAGATCGAATGCCAAGATCCAGATCATCACGCGAAAGACGTACAGGTATTTCGAGTTGCTGCCAAGTTGTTAGATACTGAACGGGGGCTTTTTCTTTCTTGTTCCTCTTGCAGGGGACGGGCGCGAAATGACTGAGTCGCGTTCACGGCTTGGCTTAGGATTGAACAACTATAGCCCGCAATCGGAGCAGTTGGACATGTACTATAATACGCGTGCTGGTGTTATGAATGAACCACCCAGCTGGGGGTATAAACCGCCTCCTCCGCCTTCGGTGATAACAGAGCAACCTAAACCACATGCCTTCGCGCCTTCGCATGCCTATTATCAGAATGCGGGAACACTGGAAAGTTTAGCCGAAAAGGTGCATTCATTTTACCCAAGCGGTCCTTCGCGTCGAATGTCAACGGGCACGGGTGTGTCACTATCTCAGCAGCATGCACGATTTCCGCGTTCGGGCTCTGATCAGCATTTACCACGTGTAGAATATGCCGACTATTCTAATTCCCTTGGTCGTCATTCGCTTTTACGCTCAAGCTTGAAACCTGGTGCTGGCGGTCCTCCGATCGGTGTTGGGGTACACTCGGCCGTTACGGTCGCTACGAACCACCGCGTTCATCATCGAAATATGCTCCACCGAATCTAGGTGCGCAATCACTTTCAAGGCGTTCACGCCCGACTTTGGACTACTCCAGTGATACTGAAGCAACAATTGGTCCACGACCCAGTTACTACTATTACAATCGGCCTGCAATCGGAAGTATGCCGCGCGCCGCGGGTGTTGCCGGTCACGGTGCTACTAGTATGTTGGGTGGAGGTCCAGACCTTGCTAAATTCAATTCACTGCCTCGTGAACGACCGGGAGTACGTTTGGGTGGAATGCGCTCACGTCTCAGTGACCGTATTATGGATGAAACCGATGGAAACATATCGGCACCCGAATTTAATGCACGTCGTGATCGTGATCTCAGGTCAAGAATTACTGCCAGCCCATCCATATTTACGTCAGATGAGTACCGTGCATGGCTGCGACGAGCGCCCAGCAGCTCAGCGATCGCAGAACAGATGCGCATGACGCGAGATTTGCTTGCTCAACCGCGTTCTCGATTTTCATGCAGTGCCGAGAACATTCATGACGCATTGAGAAATGTAAGAAATTCTCCCTCTTCAATTGATTCTCTAAACAATTGTTTTTGTTTTTATTTGTTACCCCTATTAGACTGAAAGTATTTACTCCAGTCGCACCGGAGTTCTGGGTGCTGGTACCATTGACAGACACTTGGGTATGCCACGTCCTATATCTGCTTTGCCAGTACGTTCGATGTCCTCACAACATATCGGTGGTCCATCATCCATACGTTCGCCCAGTATTCGTCGTATGCGACAACTCCTCGAACTGTCTGCGGGACCGGCCAGTCCCAGCGGTAGTATTATGAGCACTGCCGGCCATCAAAGTCCTGCACCAACACCAAGCGCAACACTACCAAGAGCACACAGGCAAATTGATATTAATCCAGCGGAATTCGCCAAGTACAAGCTGGATAAGCCGATTGTTGACATTGGGGGCGTTTCCGGTCTGTTATGGATTCATTTGTTAGCCGGCCGTGGACTGCGTTCGGCGCCCGATCTTAGTACACAGCACGTTGGCGGACCCCACAATGTAATGCAGCAGCCGCAGACTCGTGATCTTTATTGCGTGATCGAATGCGATCGAGTGCATAAAGCGCGTACGGTAGTACGATCTGGCGATCTGCAATTCGACTGGGATGAATCGTTCGAGCTGGATTTAGTTGGCAATAAGCAACTTGATGTGCTCGTCTATTCGTGGGATCCACAGCATCGACATAAGCTTTGCTATCGCGGTGCCATATCGCTGTCGTCGATCCTTCGTCAATCGCCGCTGCATCAATTGGCACTGAAAGTCGAGCCGCGCGGAACGATTTATATACGCATGCGACACACTGATCCCATAACGCTCTACAGGCGACGCGGCTTACCTAGCCTGCGAGCCGGCTATCCAACACTATTCGGTGCGGATCTTGAATCGGTTGTTAACCGAGAATGTAAGGGCGCACCTGGTAGTGCACCAGTACCAATTGTACTGAGACGATGTGTCGAGGAGGTCGAACGGCGTGGTCTTGATATTATCGGACTGTATCGATTGTGTGGCTCGGCAACTAAGAAACGCTTACTGCGTGAGGCATTCGAGCGTTCGAGGTTTGTTGAGATTTGTTTCTATTAACGTTTTACGTAGTGTTTCAAGTAAAATCATCCCGATGTCAAAAATATAATGACTGGATGAAGATTTAAGGGATTAGGCAGGGGATTACGAATGAGTGGGATACTAAGTATATCCCAAAGGGTATGACTATTTGAATGCAGAAATATTCCGTCCACTGCAATGTCCACCTCTCATATAAAGGGAAATACTAAGTTCCACTAGGTAAAAGGTAACTTAGGATTTCAAAAACGCAAATACTTAAATAAAAAACTTCATATACTGAATAAGAAAAGTAATAAGTTACATACTTAGAAATATATTTATCAGATTTGTTATTAAAATTTTTGTATTTTTTTTTATCTCCAATAGTCGTGCTGTGGAATTGACCCCTGAACATGTTCCTGATATTAATGTTATAACCGGTGTGCTCAAGGACTATTTGAGGGAATTGCCGGAGCCACTGTTCACTCGTTGTCTCTTCCAAATGACAGTCGATGCATTGGGTGAGTGCCGTCGAAGATTTCTATGGGAAAAACTAATCTCAAAATGATTCCCCGTTTCTTAACTCTTATCTTTAGCTGTCTGTTTGCCAGATGACCCCGAGGGTAACGCAAAACTCATGCTCAGCATTTTGGACTGTTTGCCAAGGGCCAACAGGGTAAGAAAAGAGAATTAAATAGAAAGAAAAAAGAAAAAAAAAACATTCTGAGAGCTTTCGAGTCATAAATTTCTCGATTTCTTATTCTCATTAGGCTACTCTAGTTTTCCTACTCGATCACTTGTCGCTCGTCGTCTCGAATTCCGAGAGAAATAAAATGTCTGCACAAGCGCTGGCAACCGTCATGGGTCCTCCATTGATGTTGCACTCGGCAAGCGTTCAACCCGGCTCGGAAATAGATCACGCACAACCGATTGCCGTATTAAAATACCTACTACAAATTTGGCCACAACCGCAACAGACGCAGCACCATCCTGGCGCTCTTATGCCCGGAGGCGGCATTCTCGGAACGATGGGCGGAGCAGGTGTTGTGGGGAGCATGAACAATATGCCTGGAGTTGTTTCAGGTAACGTCATATATACCGTATTACTGATGATGAGTGAAAAGAAAAGAAATTGAGAGTTTGATTTTCTAAGTATAATGCAATCTTCATTGTGAGCGCGCTTTTAGTGGGCACAATTTGAACATTTCTTGTCTCAAGCGATACCTACAAATATGTATGTAGTTTCGCAGAAAACCACCAACGATATAGGACAAAACGGTACAAAAATCGTTTCACTTTGCAAGCAATCAATTCAAAACGCTACATTCACTTTGCAACCAAGCGCACGAACTAAAAGAATTTATTTCGAATTTCTTGTTACTTTTTTTTGTATCACAAAATTCTGGGGTTCTTTGTGCGCGTTGGCTATGATCTCATTTAGTTATCACTAAGCCGAAAGACCCAATACATATTCTCTCTCTTTAATTTGAAATCTATAATTTAATATTGATTAATACAGAGTCCTATGTAGACAGGTCGGCGCGGCGAGTCAACAGAGCAGCGTGGAAGCAAAGTCAGTGCGTTGCAAGCGGACAGACAACAACTTCTTCTGCAGCAGCAGCAGCTCATGGCGGCGGGCAATCTGCTACGCTCGTCCACTTCGGTAACCAACATACTCTCCCAAGGCCATCATCCGCTCTCAGCCACAGTCAACAGTCATCTGTATCAATCAGTAGTGGGTCAGTTAGCTCAATCGCCTCGAGCCTTGCAACAAGCGGTGCAACAGGTAAACAAAAACAAACAGTCAAACCATAACAACAGGAACAACAATTATCACAACGAAAACAACACGCAACAAACAACATACCTACTCTTGAGCAAAGAAACAATAAATAATATTTAAAAAAAATTGGCAAAAAATTCTAACAAATTCTAATAAAGAATTATAAAATACTTCGTTAAATTAACTAACAAAAGCAGCCGCCTATAATCCATATATAAGTCAAAACGGTTATTTATGAAGAACCCACAAATGAAATTAGATACAGACTTAGGTATATTCCAATAATAGAAACAAGTCCAAGGAAAAGTGACTGATTTTTAATTAAACATAGGTATGTACATAGGGATTTTTCGCAAAATTTATAGGAACTTTTATGGGGCTTATAGATGGGTTATTCCGTTCCGATGGTCACACCAGTCACAGTTAACTTAAGGGTTTTAGCTCGTCATAATTAAACAAAAAAGGATGTGGTTCTCAAGGGTCTCAAATTTTGAGAACGTGTAGCAACAGTCGGATACTGAAACTACCTAATTTGTGCTTGGAATGGCTACCAGGGTTAAGACTTCTAGGGCGTGGAGATTATCAGAAATGTAAAATTTCCGAAGCCACTTGGAAACTGATTGATTCCGTTATTTATTCATACGAGTATGACTAGCGGTGGACGAAAAAGGACCCGACGTTACTGTGGTCCACTTCGGCTAATCCTTCACTTCAGTGGGGCCACTTGATGGGAGCTGAGGCTCTCCAACGCCCCACTTATATATGACTAGCGGTATTTTCAACAATCATAAAGATATTGATTAATAACCTACAGTAGACCTCCGCTAATCCGAGGAACGTTTTTCAGTATTGAATGAATGAATTTGTTGGATTATAGACCACTGGTCAAGAGCCCCTATAGTATAGAAGAAGTGGTTACGTTTTAATCTGAAAAATAATAGATCCAATGATAAGATTCCAAATGTTATACTCTGAAGTACAAATCATACTTCGTTAGGTATGTCAAAATTTGTAAAAAGTTTTCAAATAGAGGTTCTATATTTATTGAAATCGCAGAAATTCGTCAATTTCATAACACCATTTCAAATCCCTATCCATTTGAAATTTCGACATTCTGTTTAAGTTTTTGGAAAAACAATGTAGATTTGTCTTAATAGGTTGAACCCCTTTAATGAATTTATTGGAAAATAATCAGCGATTCAGAAAGGTGATTGAATTATTTTTTTGAGGAATCCCTAACATTATATATGTATTTTTCATATTTTTTGTTAGCTTTTTATGTCATAAATATACTTTAATTATTTCTTTCAATATTTGGCTTTTCATAGACAGATAGAAAAAAATAAATAAAATTTGGAGAATTCCAAAAAGCTCCACCAAATCGACACAAAACACACAGACACACTCTTTACTCTCGCTCACTTTTTACTAATATTCTTGCCTTACCAAACTGTTGACCGTTTGTTTGAATGTTAACACTCTTCTCGGTTGTGATGACAAGCAATGAAAATTGATTTATTCTATTTAATTCAAATCTATTAAATATTGTTAATTAAATAAAAGAGAGAGAGAAAATATAACCGTAAAATTAGTGAAATGCAATTCAATGTACTCGTTATCTACCTACTGTTGTGGTTAACTGAACTGATTGTGAACTTAAAGTCGGATATGAGAAAAATATGATTGGCCCACTACTGGTAAAATATACATTTACATATGTGTAAAAAAACAACAACAAAAAAATAACATTGCCATTGAATTCCTCTAACACATGCTCATGTAATTATCAGTTTAACAGTAAGCTAATCATGCCATAAAATCATTTTTAAATTCAACATCAACGCAAAATTTACCGATATTTTCAATCAACATTGAACCTTATATTGGAAACTCCTTCGCCCAAGAGACACGAATCACAAAAAAAAATATATATATGTATATACACATACATATATGTATTGTGTACTTAAGCATGTTGGATCCATGAGTGTCTTCATTTCAAGCGCATATATATATTTATTTTTTTATATGTATATATATAAATTTTTAAGCTTTCTTTGTACCGCTTTTAATATCCGGGTCCAATAGCATTGCATTTTGCTTTAGCTTTGGATCATTTTTGTGTGATTGTCAAACCCAAACCGGAATTTAATACAGAGAAAATTTTGATTTTTGCAATGATTTCTAATGGACACGAACAAATAATCTAGTTTAAAGCCTATGAAAATTCGAAAATTCGGACTTTGGCGTTCAGACGATAATGGAGATACGAATTCTCTAGTTTTGTTTTTTAAGGATATTTTGTGCATAATAATAATAGGCACTGTTTTTATTCATTTGTTTTTTTATTTATTTCTTTATTTATTCGTTTGTTTGTTTTTGTTGTTTGTGTGTGTTTTCAGTTTGTGTTTGTTTGTTTTGTTTGTTCTTTGTTTCTTTGTTTCTTTGTTTCTTTGTTTCTTTGTTTCTTTGTTTCTTTGTTTCTTTGTTTCTTTGTTTCTTTGTTTCTTTGTTTCTTTGTTTCTTTGTTTCTTTGTTTCTTTGTTTCTTTGTTTCTTTGTTTCTTTGTTTCTTTGTTTCTTTGTTTCTTTGTTTCTTTGTTTTTGTTTCTTTGTTTCTTTGTTTCTTTGTTTCTTTGTTTCTTTGTTTCTTTGTTTCTTTGTTTCTTTGTTTCTTTGTTTCTTTGTTTCTTTGTTTCTTTGTTTCTTTGTTTCTTTGTTCTTTGTTTCTTTGTTTCTTTGTTTCTTTGTTTCTTTGTTTCTTTGTTTCTTTGTTTCTTTGTTTTCTTTGTTTCTTTGTTTCTTTGTTTCTTTGTTTCTTTTGTTCTTTTTCTTTGTTTCTTTGTTTCTTTTTTTTTTTTGTTTCTTTGTTTTTGTTCTTTGTTTCTTTGTTTCTTTGTTTCTTTGTTGTTCTTTGTTTCTTTGTTTCTTTGTTTCTTTGTTTCTTTGTTTTTTGTTTCTTTGTTTCTTTGTTTCTTTGTTTCTTTGTTTTTTGTTTTTTGTTTCTTTGTTTCTTTTGTTTCTTTTTGTTTCTTTGTTTCTTTGTTTCTTTGTTTTCTTTGTTTCTTTGTTTCTTTGTTTCTTTGTTTCTTTGTTTTCTTTGTTTCTTTGTTTCTTTGTTTCTTTGTTTCTTTGTTTCTTTGTTTCTTTGTTTCTTTGTTTCTTTGTTTCTTTGTTTCTTTGTTTCTTTGTTTCTTTGTTTTCTTGTCTTTGTTTCTTTGTTTCTTTGTTTCTTTGTTTCTTTGTTTCTTTGTTTCTTTGTTTCTTTGTTTCTTTGTTTCTTTGTTTCTTTGTTTCTTTGTTTCTTTGTTTCTTTGTTTCTTTGTTTCTTTGTTTCTTTGTTTCTTTGTTTCTTTGTTTCTTTGTTTCTTTGTTTCTTTGTTTCTTTGTTTCTTTGTTTCTTTGTTTCTTTGTTTCTTTGTTTCTTTGTTTCTTTGTTTCTTTGTTTCTTTTGTTTCTTTGTTTCTTTGTTTCTTTGTTTCTTTGTTTCTTTGTTTCTTTGTTTCTTTGTTTCTTTGTTTCTTTGTTTCTTGTTCTTTGTTTCTTTGTTTCTTTGTTTCTTTGTTTTCTTTTGTTTCTTTGTTTTTTGTTTCTTTGTTTCTTGTTTCTTTGTTTCTTTGTTTCTTTGTTTCTTTTGTTTCTTTGTTTCTTTGTTTCTTTGTTTCTTTGTTTCTTTGTTTCTTGTTTTTGTTTCTTTGTTTCTTTGTTTTTTGTTTCTTTGTTTCTTTGTTTCTTTGTTTCTTTGTTTTCTTTTTTTCTTTGTTTCTTTGTTTCTTTGTTTCTTTGTTTCTTTGTTTCTTTGTTTCTTTGTTTCTTTGTTTCTTTGTTTCTTTGTTTCTTTGTTTCTTTGTTTTCTTTGTTTCTTTGTTTCTTTGTTTCTTTGTTTCTTTGTTTCTTTTTTGTTTCTTTGTTTCTTTTTTTCTTTGTTTCTTTGTTTCTTTGTTTCTTTGTTTCTTTGTTTCTTTGTTTCTTTGTTTCTTTGTTTCTTTGTTTCTTTTGTTTCTTTGTTTTCTTTGTTTTCTTTGTTTCTTTGTTTCTTTGTTTCTTTGTTTCTTTGTTTCTTTGTTTCTTTGTTTTCTTTGTTTCTTTGTTTCTTTGTTTCTTTGTTTCTTTGTTTCTTTGTTTCTTTGTTTCTTTTGTTTCTTTGTTTCTTTGTTTTCTTTGTTTCTTTGTTTCTTTGTTTCTTTGTTTTTTTGTTTTTTTGTTTCTTTGTTTCTTTGTTTCTTTGTTTCTTTGTTTCTTTGTTTCTTTGTTTCTTTGTTTCTTTGTTTCTTTGTTTCTTTGTTTCTTTGTTTCTTTGTTTCTTTGTTTCTTTGTTTCTTTGTTTCTTTGTTTCTTTGTTTCTTTGTTTCTTTGTTTCTTTGTTTTTCTTTGTTTCTTTGTTTCTTTGTTTCTTTGTTTCTTTGTTTCTTTGTTTCTTTGTTTCTTTGTTTTTTTATTCTTTGTATCTTTGTTTCTTTGTTTTTTAATTTGTTTTTATGTTTATTTATTTAAAGTCCTATCTATCAGCTAAGACCTGAAATTTAACAATTTAACTCCACCATGAGTTTAAAAGATTTTACAATTTTGCGTTTAATAACTTCAGGGGAGTCAGAAAAACATCCCACCTCATATTTTAAATGGTTCCTAATCAGTGGTAATATGCTGGACAACATTCCATTCTTATTGGAATATAATGTCGGGCAAGTCTTTGAGGCATAAACAATTGGACTCGCGACAGAAAATTTCGAGTGTCCAAGAATCCAAAGAGAAGCGTGTGAAGAAAGGTCACATTTGTGTCAATCCTGCGGCTGGACAAAGTTGGAAGATTAATAAATTTTCGTCGACTTTCATAGGGTGGGGTATTTTGCGAAGATTGGTCCACACGGCCGCGCAAAGCAATGAGCAGAAATTGTTTGCAAACTGATCCCAGCATCTCAAAGAATAAAGTATATACAGTGTAATCTCTCCTTGCGGACACTCCTCTTAAGCGGACACCCCTCTTATGGCCTCTACGCAGATATGCACGAAGTATAGAGCTCGTTCTTGTGAAGAAAGGAAAGGAGTTGAAAATGCGATGACATGTCGACAGAAATATAGAAAATGTATGATTTAAATGCAACCCTACATGTTCG
This sequence comes from Chlorops oryzae, assembly GCA_020466095.1. Classification (NCBI taxonomy): domain Eukaryota; kingdom Metazoa; phylum Arthropoda; class Insecta; order Diptera; family Chloropidae; genus Chlorops; species Chlorops oryzae. The sequence continues at coordinate 25,563,830 of CM035807.1, read as the reverse complement.
ATTGCTTTTAATCTGCGTATTCGTTGCAGTATCAGAAGTAACTCAAAGTACTTCTTCGTTTTTTTTTTTTTTTGCATGTGTTTAGTATAGGAAATTTACTTCCTGCATATCTGCGTAGAGCCCATTAAACTTGAAATTTTTGGAATGACCGCTTAAGAGAGACTACACTGTACTCGAATATTTTCGAAAGAATTTTTTTTTCAACTATTTAAACTTAAAATTTTAAAGTCATTCAAACTCAGTTCTGTTTTAAGCGATTGGAGAACAAAATTTTTAAAAATTATTTTCCCTTTTTTATTTTAATTTTAAGGCCGCTCAATTCCAGATCTGTTTCTATCTCTACCTGTCATACTCTCACCAAAGCCATGTCATTGTTTTTTTTATTAAAAAAACCTTCGATTCAATAATTAATTTATCTGAAAATAAGAAATTTTGATTTCCAAAGCTTGATGTGTTTTCTTTCCAATCATTAAATATACCTCGTGCACCGTTTACTTAGTTACCCACTGAAGCAAAGAACCTAACACACTCTTAAAGCATTTGCACCCAGCACGCCCCTTTAAGCACGTAATTGCTGAGAGCTTAATAAGCAATTATAACTCACTCACTTTCTATCTTTTTTTTTAATATTCTCTTTGCAGCCCCATCCATTGGCGGTCTCAGCGGTCTCAGCAATTCCCGACCCATCGCCACTGCCACTTCCAGGCACACCCTCCCCCGGCAGTAGCTCGGCCTCGACCGGTTCCGGCTCGGGCTCGGGATCAGGTAAAAGTAAATAAAACGTTTCCAATTAAAGCTCTCAAAAAACTTTTTTGTTTTTGTTTTCTTTTCATTTTTCCTTGTTTTTCGTTCGTACATCGTTCCACATGTATGTGTATTTGTAAATTTTTTCCAGGTACTGATACAATAAAACGTGGCGCATCGCCATCATCAGTTAAGCAGGTGAAAATTCAAGAATCTGCCAGCGCCGCGTATTCCATGCATCAAAAGAAATTATCAGCACAACATAAAGACTCACCGATTGAAGACACAACGGCACCACCAACGACGACAACTGCACCGACAACGACACGTAAAACCGTTGATTTTTATGAACCACACAAACCTCAAGCGAAAAGCGATGACATCGTCATTGGCAATAATAGCAACTATGCGAAATTCAGTAGTACATCATCGACAGCAACAACAACGGTTACAACGAAACCACCGCGAAGTAGCAATATATTCAATAATGGTTCAACACCATTTGAAACAAGCAACGGACGATCAACAGCAACAGCAACAGCAACATCATTATCTAACCTATCCACCGAGGACTACAAGGCCATGCGAAATCGATCGAGTGCCACTTCTTCGTCTTCGTCATCGCAGGCGACAGTTCTTAGCGCTGCCGGCTCGACAGCGACATCAGCACCGACAACATCATCCGATGACTCGGATGATTTAATTTCATATAAATCATCCGCGTCCACCAATGCATTGCTAGCACAATCGCAAGCATTGACAACAACGCAATTGATGTCCAAATATCTTAAACGTGAGCCACGCGTTCAATTTACACCAATCAAATCACCAGAGTCACCATCGCCCCCTGACGGAAGCATTGGCGGTGATGGCTTGCCCAAAGGTACTTATCATCTAACATCGGCAGCCGGCAACAGTGGCAAAACGAGTTCCTCGGTCTACAGTGGTAGCAAATATAGTGCCACGACAACCACAACCACATCCGCGTTGTCGTCTTCTTCTTCTTCTTCTACGCCATATAAGTCAACTGAAACGCAATTAACGACTTCAAACAATACCAGCAGCGTCAGCAGTGGCCATAGGGTGTCTTCACCGTCTAGACAAATAAGTAGTAGTATTAGTAACGGAGCAGGCAAGGAAGCCGCCATAACATCGACAGCAATATCACCATCATCGACAGCAGCAGCGACATCAGCATCGATTGTATCGAGCGGCAGGCGTCTTTTTGATAGTCTGGCAGCCTCAACGGCCGATGCAGATAGTCATAAGAATTCAACGATTGTTGGCGGCGGCGGCATTAGCAATAATGGTGGCGGTAGCACCACCACATCATATACTAGAGATTCTAGAAATATAACAGCCAGTAGTAGTATTAGTAATAAGCAACAACATAGCTCAGAACATAGAAGTCTTGGTAGCAGTATTTTCGGTGTGGGCGGGAGTAGCAATAGTCTTAGTACTAGTCCATTTGCAACAAGCTCAACAGCAGCATCCAATGGCACTCACAATGCAATGAATTTGTATGGTACTCTACCGAAGAACGGTTCGTCGATAACTGGAAATAGCACTGGCGCAACAAGCTTATATCATTCGGCAACATCATCAGCATCGGCATCGGGAACATCTTCACATTACTCAACATACTCGTCGGGCTCGTCCGGGCCGGCGACAGCAAGCAGCAGCGGTGTTAGTTCGATGACTGGCTCAACAAGCAGCTATGATTATTACCCAAGTAGTTCTTCAGCTTATAGTAGTGGAAGTACACGGAATTTTAATAGTGGCAGTAGCACATCAACTGCATATTCTAGTAATGGTGGTGGAAACTATCATACGCTAGGTACTTACCGTGTACAATATGCAGCAACGAATCCATTTTTAGATGCCTTCGATGCTCCCACAACGAACAGCGGCGGCGGCGGCAATAGCAATTCCGGCAACAGCAATAACGGCATCATCAATAATGGCAGTAATATTTTTAACTCCATTAACAATGAAAAGGAGAACAATCATAAACGTTCTGCGCTCCTAAAGGCTTTTCATTCGAGTGAATCAAAGAGCGGAAGTGATGAATATGATGATTTAAAGTAATTCAAATTAGATGCGGGAAGTTTTCAAAACGGCTAAAACAAACAAACAAAAAAACTAAACTCTGACGAATTTGTTGATTTTTTGAAATTTTACAATACAATGCGAGCTAATCGCTACAAAACTTTACACACATACATACATACATATGTATATGCTGAGAAATATGAATCACTACTTTAGGGAGATTGTTATTTTAGTTCAAACGAAAGACTGTAAGAATCACACATCTACACACACACATATATTGTTTTTCCATCGAAATCCCAAAACACAGGCTTTATGGGCGTCAATTGGCGTCGACTTTACATTGAATCTGTGGCTATGCGGAAAACCACCTTCATTCCTCCATTCTCTGTATGGAAAAATTGCAGATTAAGAAAGAAAATCGAATGAAATAATAATGCGCCTTAAAATGTTAAATGCGAAAAAATTCAATTTAAAATTTTAAATGTTTCGATTGACTCGAAAATTCTCAAAAATTTTCCAAAAAATTTCGCACAGTGGGGTTTGAGCGAAAAAAAAATGATTTTTTTGACCATCCTATTTTGATGATTTAATGATTTCACCTAATAGAACAATATTTCGATAAGAAACATCCGTAACTGTTTTTCCAAAACACATTGTATTCTATCTAAAGCATTAGTGAAATAGAAAAAAAAATTCTTCGAAAAATGGGAAAAAATGTTGCCAAATCAGTTAGAATTTTTTTTTTTATTAAATCCATCGCTGTTGCTTTAAATGTGACTTTTTATTAAAATTAAGAACTTGATTTTTAAAAGGAAGTGAAAATTATTGCAGTTCATTGAATAACGGAGTGGAGGTGGGGCTATCAAAAATTTTACATCGAAAATGACGGCTTTCTTATTTTCTACTGTCACTGTAACCATTTTTTGCGAACGTTCAATTTTTAGCCTAGATAACATTCTGACACAGTTTGATAGAAATCGGTTCAGTTTTCGATGTAGCTGCCATACAAAACTACAAGTAAGGGTCCATGTGGGTACTCCAAGGGGTGGAGCATTTCCGATGAATTCTGGTTTATGCTTTAATCATCCCATTTAAACCATGTGTACCAATTTTCATTATGATATAACCTATCCTTCTATCTTTTCCCGCAAGCTGTATGGAGCGATCCCACTGTGCGCACTACAAAGAATTTCAATACCAAGCCACATGAAGGAGCTCTCAATGTGACCATTTTATTTTTTGTGCTAAAAATTAATAATTTTCAAAAATTCAAAACTCTTGAATAGATTATCCAAGCCCATTAAGTATACAGGGTGACCCATACTCAATTGAATTTCTTTATAGGTTTGACAGAGCGGGTCTTACTGAATTTTTAAAATCCTATTTTACATGGGTAAGACCACAAATAAAGTGTGACATTGTTGGTACGGTTTTAAAGGAAATATACGGTAGATTTGGAAAAAAATTAGAAAATTATGTGTTAATACGACCTTTTTCATACCAATATGGCTGCCAAAGTCAAAAAATGCAAAGAAAATTTCAAAATTTTTACTTTGATGGCAAAAAAATCCTTGAGGATGCCAAAGAAAGATTATAAATCTTTATGCTTTTTTAAAGGACTGACGATTGGCTGTTAAACTGCATAAAAAGTTCTTCCTGAGTTGCAACGCTTAGACATAACAAAAAAATGTTTTTTCCTACTACAAATTTATTTCTTGTTACATCTCGTGGTTGCATTTTAGACCCCCACCTTCGCACTCGGTTTTTCGCTCACCATGACCTCCTATATTAACCCTATAAAGACAATCATATTCGAATAAGGGACATCCTGTAGAACGCCTCCATAAATCTGTTTACTGGCTTTGTGTTTGAGAACCGAACGAATTCCATAATCCGTTGATCGTTAAAAAACAAAGTAAAAATCATCTTTCGTGCTTTCGCATTTTCATATGGAACAAAAAACATAATTAATAATAAAAAAACAAATTCCTATCGTAGCACAACATAACACAAACATATACATAGGTATATATATGAATATTTATCTTAAATATTTTCTGCATTTTCATAACATTAATTGCCTTTTCTGCTATCGATGTGTATGACCTCATTTTGAAAGTAGTTGTATTTTATTCAATATCTTACTCTGACAGTTTACGAAATTTCTATTGAATAAAATATTTTATACTTATTACAAATTTATCAAACGAAATATATATGTAACACCATATACATTTTTTTTTATAAAATATACAATACCGCTATACATAAGTAGTTGGAAAATTATACATACATACATATTATATACAAAGTCTTACATAAACGAGAACATATAAAAAAAAAAAAAAAAAAAAAAAAAACAAACGGAACACATAACAACAGTAAGCATATTAACCAACAGTATTCAATAACATTAAAAACTATGAATAACTATAATAATGATATATAATAATTTGAGTCAAGATATATACATAATATATACACTGATATAAGTATATGCATATATATATATATATATATATATATATTATATATATATATATATATTTATATTATATAAATATGTTTAAAGAGAAGAGGTTGAAAAAGCATTTAGAAAACATTAAAAGTCCGAGCAATAAAAATTTTACAAAAAAAAAGTAAAGAAAAATTTCTTAAAAATTTTCTTTGCTTAACTGAACGCTTTGATACCTTTGAACCAAATTTGAAATATGACTTAAATTATCCTCAAAGTTTTTCATATAAAGGCTTCAAAAGAGAAAAAAAAAATACATTTTAAAACGACCAATACATAAATCCGAATTATGTGTTTCAAAAGACAGACAAGCAAGTTTTAAAGAAACTTCATCTAACTTCATCATCCATTTCGGCACCTTGAGAGTAAAAACCATTTTCTTTCAAGCCAGAAAAATGTTACACAAATCACACAAATTCAAATAAGAATGCCTTTAATTAATTGACAATTGAATTCGAAAACAAAAACAAAACAGAAAGTCTGATAGAACAACATGTTTCACTTGCATGTCTTAACAAAAATAAACATAAAGAAAATGGTTTGGAAAACAGTCCGAAATGAAAAAACTTATTGATTGAAATAAAAAGTCCGAAAATTTAGAGAGGCATTCATATTACTTCAATTGCTTCTAGACTCCTATTTTGACAAAACAATTTATTTTTTTTAAATTATTAAATCGAAAGCAAAAGTCTTCAAGACGATCTGCAATCTGCAGCAATTGCACAGATACGTTGCCCAGATGTATTAAACTCGCCATCATTTTACTAATGCACGTTGCGCGTTGCATACTTTTAGGAAACATTTTTATGCCCTTCTCAAATTGAATTTACTTTAATACGATTTGTCTGGTTTTTTTTTTTCGTTTAACAAAAGACATAATGAAGACTATTATTTCTGCATGACAAAAAAAGAACTTGTCAATAAAAAGTAGAAATTCATTACTGCAAATCATATGTAAATAAAAAAAACCGAACATTAATAATCGCTTTAGATAGAATAAAACAGAAAATAATTCACTTGAAATAAGTAGCATAATGTGTATAAAATAAAAAATCCAAAAACGTAGATTTGGCCTTCAATGCATTTATTTATTTTACATTGCAATATCTATATTATACATACATATATATAAATATACATATATACAAATAGTGCTTAGCTATTAAGATATATAATGTGAAAACTATAAAGAAAATCATAAAAGCATATAAGAGATTAGGAAGGACAGTGTTCATTCATAAATAGAGACACACATAAATGTGTACTCAAATATACATATATATACATATAAATATATACGTATAAGTGTATTCCACCACAATCCGTATAGCATACTCCATTCGATTATCAATAGTAAAATTTTCAAAACACCTAGGAAAATCGTTAGGCATTTCAAAAAAATTTAAGAAAAGATCATAAACATAAACAAACATAATTTGTTGAGAATTTTTAATCCATAAGCCTCTTTTATTCCATATGAAATAGATACCTACCTATAAAAAAAAAAGCGCCAACTCTTTCCCAATTCAATTTGTTGGGGAAAAGAAAGTCACGAACTGAGACTCTACTCACACTCATGTTCTTCTCTCTCTTGTTTCATTTTATAATTTTAGTGATGGAATTAAAAAAAAAAAAATTTTATTTCCGGAAGAGAAACAATTGCCCGAGCTATGAAGGCCAGTGTGAGAACGCTCGAAAAGAATCAAAATAGGAAGCTCACAAATCCAAGACTTCAAATTGAATATACTTTCTTTTCCCCAATAGTTTTAAACTCTCCATTCCAGAGACGCTTACAAAATAAGCATCCAATTGTTGTACTAATATTTAAAGCTAAAAAAAAAAAGAAAATATTAAACAAATATGCAAATATTCTGTTGACCCACATCTTTTTAGACGTTATCGCTAGTTTTTAGTGTTGTTTTATCGCTTGAGTTTTAGCATACTGTTATATAATTGATTGTTGAATGTAAAACAAAAACTAAGGCATACTTAATTTTCATATAAAAAGACATTTATCGTAAATATACTTTAAGTATATACATATATAGAAAAAAAATTATACATCAACATAGATTAATAAACATTAGAATCTACTTGCTTAGGAAACTTGTGCATTGAAAAAAATTTACTGCCATTATTCTTGCCGGAGTAGTTCAAAGAAAAAAAAACTTAAAAAAACAACAAATTAAATTAAACGAAAACCCAACATCAACTTATTGGAAGCAATTAACCAAAGATACCAATTGTAAGCAAGTTATTCATTGTTTGTACAGCTTTAATCGTTGAACGAATTCAAATAGGCTTCAAGAGGGCATATATATGTATATGTTAAACAATTGTAGGAAACATATTAGTACTTATGCTTTTATAATACCAATTGATTATTGAAAACAATGAAACAATTTTTTTTAATTGAATTTATATCTTTCACAGAAATTTTGATTTCCTAAAAAAACTATTTTAAATGAATATTTCCCGAGAATTCTTCACGCTAAAAAGTTTTCTCCGCGGAAAAAGGACGTATTCGAAGTGTTAATAAAAGGAAAAATGGGACAACTTTTGCTTAAATGTGTTGGAAGTTCCTGCTCTCCTTATATTCCCTTCCCAGTGTGTTTCGATTTGGAGAATATGTTTCAAATCCGCAGGGGAAAATTCCCCGGGAACATTTAGAATCGGGGCTGTTTATGTTTTGTAAGAAAAGTTTGAAGTGCTCTTTTCACACGGACAGCAGCGCGATAGAGTCAAACTATCAGGGCTTCAATTTGAAAACATCTGGACCCATCAGGGTTTCGCAATATTTATTCTTGGAATATATGTATATGAATAGAAAAACTTTGAAGAACGTCTTCTTTCATAGATATGAGGATTTGTTGAAACCTTAAAGGGTTACCAATTCAATATCAATATCAATCTCAATTATCATTTCTATGGCTGGTTAAAAGCTGAAAAAGCGTAACTCTGAAGGTTTGATCTTAATTAAAGCAAGGACAAAAAGCCTTTTAAGAAAGTCTTTCGTACAGTCGACATGTCTTATCTGCCTTATTTATGTTTGTTTCGTGTGAGAAGGGTTCAATTTAAAAAAATCAACAGCATTACGGCAATTCTTAAATCTTCTTAAATAAATTGCTTTTAAATTTATCTCCAGCTAAAATAGATATTTTTCGATCTTAGGGTAGTCGTCTTCAACTCGGTTTAAGAACTTCAAAAGTTGAAAATTTGATATATCGCACAGCCTCTTCTAAGGTGACACAACTCAAAAATCATCAATTTTGAGTTAACATATGAAACTTGATCATAGTTCATCTCTCTACCTGCACGAAAAATTCTATTCCTTTTTAGTTATTATAAAAAGCCGAAGAACCCCCTCAATGCCTTTCTTCTGGCTTTGATTGACACTGCGACGCATTTTGAGTTGTGACTCCTTAAAAGAGGTGTGCGATATTTTCTTTTAGTTTTTACGCCAGTTTAACTCAATCAATTTGCTATATTTGAATTTTTCACAGATTTTCATATAAAACTAAAAAGCCTGGCTTAAACACTCCTGAAGACTATCATTTGAAAGTTTAAGCCTTGAAAAACTTTAAACTACGTTGAAGAATATGACCCCAAATGTAGTCACACTGGAAATAATTTTAAAAGGGATTTTAGAAGACTTTGTGAATTGCCCAATTCAAAATGTGTAATAATTTTAAAAAATTTTCTAGAATACGAAATTATTTTAATTAATGTTTGTTACAACAGCAGGTATTTTAAGAACTATCATTAGAGCTGGAATCGTTAGAGCATATACATACAAATAAAAATGAATATATTATATAATATTATATTTTTATAATTTATATGGCTACTTCTATGTATTATTGCTATGCATTGTGAGTGCTTGGTTGTTAATGTTTGTTTTTTGTATTGTATTAAAAAACAAAGTGTTGCTATTCAAGTTTCTTCCCTTCAAAACTACAATCCAATGGTACAATCGATTCAAGAACCTGTTAATACACATTACCTACTAAGCATACTATGTTCTGGGCTTGCTTAACATTCAAAAAATATCATTGTGTCATATCGAGCATTAAAATGATAACATAAATAAATTTAAAAATTACATTAAATCAAGGAGAAAAAAAATTAAAATTAAATACAAGAATATTTAGAAGAAAACACAATATGTGAAAGCATAATGGAATGTGTACTACAATACTTAGAAGTCAAATGTTAGCGTAATGGAACCTTATGCAAAGAATTGTGTTATATATAAATAAAATATAAATTAAAAAATTAAAAAATAAAAAAAAACGAAAAGTAAAGAAAGCAGTAGGAAAAATTAAAACTAAATGGAAATTAAAAATTGTTTGTGTATTAAGTTTAGTTGAATTGCACAATAAAAATTTAAACAAAAAAAAAAAAAAAAAAAAAATTAAGAGGTTCAACTTAAGTTTTCACAATGACAATTGACAATGGTAAAAATTGAAATAATTTCAATTAAATTAATTTACTGAAACGATATCTCAATAAATGCATGAATGAATTTAAGTAATAAGAAACAGAAAGGTATTTCGTTAGATGAAAATTCATCCTTATTATGTGTAATGTATGATTTTATATTTTTATTTTTTTAATTTGTAATTTTAAATTGTATCTAATATTTGTTAAGAATGTAATTTTTTTTTTTATATTTCGAATCTATTCCTATAAAAATTTTGTTATGTTTATTCAAAATATGCAATACATAGTTCATAACTAAAATAAATATGCGATTGTAAATTATTTAATATGTTAAATTAAAGGAAAGTGTTGTTGTTGTTATTCAATATTTTAAAGTCTTCGCAAATGCTTGGCTTCTTAAAAGCGACTTGGTTCAACGGTGTATGCCAACATATAGGTGTAAACATATTTATGTACTGAGCTTGGCTTTTGGTTCGTTTTGCTTGATTGGCTTTTACTTTGATTTGCTTGCATAGAGAATTATAATCAATGAAGGTTAAGTTAGGGGAAGAAATTTTTTTTGGTGAAAGTTTTCTTTTCTGAGGCAGCATTACCTCAGCTTGAAAAAGTATAGAATAGTCAGAGATCTTGTAAAATCGTTTCTTTGTACCTCTCTCTTTTCTTCGGGTGGATGATTTTTAATCATAAAACAGACGGTTAATTTCAATATGAGTTCTTGAATCTCCAGCTGTTCCATACTTTTAATATAAATTGGAATTTTTATCGCCATTAATAATGCTGTGAATTTAAAATTCTTTCAAACTTTAGCAAAGATTCGAAATGGCTCGACATTTTTGGACGTTAATAAATTCAGATATTATACAATTGTTGAGTCCGCAAGTTGTTGTGCACATCTATACCGATTTCACCCTCTTTGACGTAGTTATTTAGGCCCGTTTCAATACTCTTATTAGTGCAACAAAAAGAAAGATCTTCGTCAACAACGATGCGCCTCTTCAGAAAAACTGGACGCAGGTGGAATATCCTCTTGACACCGATTCCTACATCTCTGCACTCTGCACTCTGTAACTATGTTCAACTCGAGTGCCTCGAAATTTCAGATTTTGCTCCAAATAAGTTTTTTCTTAACACATTTTTCGTCTTCCATTGCTTTATATGGGAAGACGAATTGCTTCCTAAAAATTTTTCCAAAGCCTAAACCTCTTTCAAGTCAGAAAAAGGTCTTAGTTTCATTTATGCAATAATTTTTTTTGAATAAAGTTAAGTTTTTAAATAAAATTGAATTTCTTAATTTCCATACGCAACTTGAGAAAATGTATGGACGACTCAACGTTCTTTTAAATTCTAAAAACAAGCAATGGCCTATGAAAATTCGCCAAAATTTTTTTGAAGCTCGCAAAAAATTCTTGTGAAATCTAAGACGATGAATTGTATTAGTTTTAATAAATTGAAAAGATGAGAAATCCGGTGGATCTGGTCTGTCACTGCCATTATGAAATCAAATTGAAGAATATGCTTAAAAAAAAAAAATAATAAAAAAGCAGAAACTACAGAAATTAATAATCTTTCATAAATGAATTGTGTTTTTTTTACATAAAAATTTATGGGCAGATGGGAAAACAAAGAGCAAAATTATTCATTTCAATTCAAATGTTAAGTATTTATAAAACAATCGATGCATGATAACTTTCATTCTAAGCCGCAATATCACACTTTGAAATGAACAGAGAAAATCAACTAATTAATTATTTAATTATAAATTACGAATTAAGAAATATGATGTGGAATAGTTCATTGCGTGAAAATATGAAATGATGTTATCTACATTATTTAAAAAATATATAGTAAAAAATTATAGAAAAAAACATATTTTTATTTAATTATTTTAATGAAAGCTGTGTGCCATAATCCTTGGAAGCTCAAAATTTTTTTTGTACTAAAGGTGTTTTAAGTCCGCCTCTGGAGCCGTAGTTGGTTCAGATGCCAACTTACGAAACGAGCGGCTCTGGGTTCAACTCCCAGCTCAGGTCGGGGATGTTGGTGTCATTTTTTCTGTTTCCATTCTCCTTGCTTTTATCATTATTCGTGGCATCACAACGGTCCCATGTGAGGCCTAAGTGTGTCACCCTTAATGGTGGCAGCTACAATTATCTAACCTAATCTAACCTAACCTAAGATGTTTCAAATTTGCAACTCTTTAGGCTTCCCAAAGGCTCCGATAAGTCACAGTCACGAAGTGACGAAATATGGCCATATCCGCCAATCTTGGACGCCTCATGCGGTTGAAGCTCGAATATTTTCAAATATTAATTTAAAAAATAAATATCTGGGACTGCATTTGGATAATTGAAATTATGAACAGACAAAGTTTCCTCAACATAGGCCTCGCCCACTACGCATCACTCACCATACAATCTGAACCCGAAAGAAAATTTTCACAGGCAATTTTTCCCTTTGATCGGAATTTTTTTATGTTAGCTGTGGACAAAACTTACTACAATCAATAAATCAATAAGATCCTGAAAGTCTTATTAAAATCGGCACGACCAACACTCAACACACACAGAACAATCGTTTAGCCTAAAAGTATACTAAATGTTTGGTTCATATCACCTTTGTTAAGAAAATTAAAGATTGTGCCGCAGGTCGCAGAACGTTCATGCTACCCAAATCATTTTTCTGATTTGATGAAACAAGGTACTAGGAACCTTAATATGCTTTCCAAACGTTCAACGAAATCTCGAGAATTCAGACAATTTTAGAACAAATTTGACATATGAAATCCAGGCGATTTCAATTTTGCTCTAAAATCACGAGATATCGTTATACGTCTGGAGATCATAAAAGGGGCTTGCCGCTTCAGGAAGGCAGTAGTATTCTCGTTTTTGCGCCAATTTCTGTTTATTTTCCAAAATATAATGCTTCAAATACAGTAGAATCCGCATATAACGACCTCGTTTATAGAGACGAACAATTTTAAGCGACGAAAATGCAACCACAAGTTTGGTTTTATATGTTCTCCAATGGAAAAAACTTGAGTCGTTTTGTGCGTCGTCCGGTTAGAACGACCAAGTTTTGACGGTCCCTTGAGGGTCCATATATCCAGATTCTACTGTATTTCTTTGAGTAGGAGAAATTATATGAGCCAGTAGGTCCAACTTATCGATAACCCTGTAGGAAATGTCTGCATGGCACAGGTGATTCCATTAAACGTGCCATATTCAAGAAGAACTAACGACAAACAATTCCACCCAAAATAATTTTTCAGAAAAAAAAATCTTAAAAATATTACTCTTCCTCCGGCTGGACTTTTTATTTGCCTCTTTTAAATATTTTGAAATAATCTGAACTTTCATTCCGTGATTTAATTAAATTATTTGTTAAATATCGAAGCTAACTCTAAAAATCTTCGCACAGTCTTAATGCTAAAATAAACCTCCGGGGACTTTGAATCAATCCATCCGCCGCTCCACAAAGTAATGCCACACAGTCTTCCGTCGTGAACAACCGGACCACCGGCGTCAATGCTGCAAGTGCTTGAGCGCTCTTCCGGTACACCGCAAAACATGACGTTCGAAATCTTAGCATTTCCGTTATATTGTTTCGAGCATAGCTTCGAAGACATGTAGGATGTGGTCTGCAACCGTCGACGGTATCCGGAGACTTGCAGCAGGTCACCTTGTTTCAGATGACATTTGCCCAATTCGATCGGGCGAACCGTTTCACTGTTGCCTGGAAAAGGCGACACCATTTTTAACACCGCAATATCGTAATGATCGAAATGCTCTCCATAAGCCTGGGGTGTTGAGATTTCACTTATTCTTCTTGTTTCAACGCCCTCCATTGAACTCTTCACCAACAGAGCATCCAGCCGCATTGGGGAAATACAATGAGCCGCCGTTATGACAACTCTCGAATGAATTAGAGCACCACTACACAGAAAATGCTCTCCGAACGTATCGGTATAATGAAGTTCCACTAAATACGGTACGTTCTTTACTTCGACTCCGGCAATATCATTATTTTCAGCTATCCTCTTAGTTCTTTTAAGAAGTCCCGATGGGCTTCCATGCGAGAGATTTATAAATATGCTCACTAATTGCAGAACGATTAGCAATGACTGAAACATTTTCCTATTATTTCTGGATGACGAATGATATTTTTGATGCTCTACGAGCTTGAATGAAATATCAAAGCTGTTTGTGAAGCTTTTTGGGGAGTTCTTTTATTTGCAGTCGTTCACGGAAGTATTGACTCAAGGTGTTCAATGTAGCTACCTACATGTGGTTCGGATACGAAAATTTGTTTGTTCTTAAAACTTTGCTCAAATGGCGAAATTTTGCTTTGACAATTGTATTGACGCCCCAAATTTCGAACATACATACATACTTTTAAACATACAGTAGAATCCGGATATAACGACAGTTACGGGACCGTCGAAACTTGATCGCACTAACCGGACGACGCACAAAACGGTTCAACGTTTTTTCCATTGTAGAACATAATATTATGAAACCAAAGTTGAGGTTTCATTTTCATCGCTAAAAACGGTTCGACGTTATAAAGGAGGATCGGATCCGTAAATCTAGATGAAAAGTGGGTAAATCTTTCAGTCAAAGAAAAGAAAGGGTGCTACAGTCAAGCGAGCATACACTGCAAAAGTTATTTTCTCTAATGTAAAGTCATAAAGAAACTATTCTTCTGCAGCGTAAGCAGCACATACCTAGTAGAGCTCTACTCTAAATATGTCCACGGCAGCTCTACGTAGATCTGTAAAATTGAAGAGACGATTTTCTCGTTTTTGCGCCAATTTTTAGTGGACACAACAAAGGCAGATTTTCTACACTCTACCCTCTTTTCTCTACTCATAAGACTTTATAGTGGATTTTAGGCTCTATGAATGCCTAATTTTTAATTATTTTTTTTTTTTAATCTTTTCGCTGTTTTTAGCTCTTTCTACTTGTGCTTCGGCATTAGTAAGTTCTCTCTTCAAATCATTTAAATAGCTCAGTTTAGAGAGTGAGAGAAAACCGGAATAAGCCGAGAAATGAGAAAAGTGTGTTATATTTGCAAAGTATTTATAAAATTTATTATTAAGTGATCTTACGTTGCTGTAGATGTCCGCAAGAGTTTGCCGGTGATGGCGTCGCCTCAAGTCATTAAGTGTGATCCCAACAATATATTACCACACAGAGGAAACCATACCACATAAAATGGAAGAAAGAGAATAAGATTTCTCCTTGGTTTTTATCCAAAAAGGTTGTATTATTGAAACCATAGAGAAAAGCTTATCGTTTATTTTAACGAAAAATTGAACGAAAAGTTACAGAGATAACTTTTTTATTTTGATACGAATTCTTGTCTACTAAACTAGGTCGGCGGGTTCGATCCCTGCCGCGAGCATATTTTTTTAATCTGTTTTTTTTTTTTTTTTTTTTTTTTTTTGCAAAAGTAGACAATTTGACATTTAAAAAACAGAAATAAAAGATTTTACCAATCTTTTTATGGTTACTTACTTTCTGCTCCCCGTATTTTTTCCTTAAAATTTACTTGCCTGTTTTTATTCTCCATTGTTCCACAAATTCCTTTGCCTGTTCGAAACTCGGACCTTCCAGATTACAAATCTAACACACTTCAACTTCGCAATCGCGAGATCTCATTTGAGCTTGCTAGATTGATTATATCAATGTAAGCGCAAAAAAACTGGTCTGTCTTTTTAAACTATGGAATCAATACGGAATTCGTATACTTTTTTAACTCAATAAGTCTTGCTTTTGATATTAAAAAGGCCTCTTCTTAAAGCGATTTTCTTCCAATAAGGATATCTTATCAAAACATCATTTTTATAAGAATGTCACATAGTTCGATTGATATGGTCACCTCATATTTAACTATATCAGGAAGTTTTCCATATTCTTCAACAGAAATAATAAGATATTCACATGAAATATATGAGGATATCTATTAGAATGTTTCAATAAGATTTTCTCTAAGCATTCAAAGAGTTTTCTCTATAGAAAAGCCATATTATTCATTAAGTTTAAGCAGATTTGTCTATAAAATCGCTCAATAAGGGGATCTTATCGATTTTATGCTCCATTGTCATAAGTTGAAAGAAAAAATCCTTGCTCTTGATTCATGTTGAATAACACAATAAACAAACAAGTAAGAAAGCTAAAGTCGGTCAAGCCCGACTTTAAAATACCCAGCGTCCCGACATTATGAGCGTACTTTTTTTGCTTCTCTATTTGTGGGCGTGGCAGTGGGCGGGCCACATATATTATTTCCCTACACCTTTCATTCGCCTTGGTGAACCTATGTTGCGAATTTGAAGCTTCTACGCCTTTTACTTCGGAAGTTACGAAAATTCTCTATTTGTAGGCGTGGCAGTGGGCGGGCTACATAAATTTTTGTTCCTACACCTTTTATTTGCCTTGGTCAACCTATGCTGCGAATTTGAAGCTTCTACGCCTTTTACTTCGGAAGTTACGAAAATTCTCTATTTGTAGGCGTGGCAGTGGGCGGGATACATCAATTTTTGTTCCTACACCTTTTATTTGCCTTGGTCAACCTATGCTGCGAATTTGAATTT